>JAFFST010048371.1:1700-29093 GCA_022414735.1 Noturus placidus | reverse complement strand
AAGCCTTCATTTACAAATTGCATTTTGTGTTTACTTGTGTTGTCCTTGACTACTGTTTAAATTGGTTTGATGTTCCGAAACACTTAAGTGTGACAAACATGCAAAGGAACAGGAAATGAGGAAGGGGGCAAACACTTTTTCACACCACTGTATGTAATGTAAAGGGTTTTGTATAAGAAATGCACTAAAGAATACATTTGACGACGAAGAAGAAGCCTTTATTTTGTGGCACAAGTGAAAGTTATTTATTCACATATCCCAGTTTGTTAGGAAGATGTGGTCAGAGCGCAGAGTCAGCCATGATACGGCGCACCTGGAGCAGAAAGGGTTAAGGGCTTTGTTGAAGGGCCCAACAGTGGCAGCTTGGCAGTGCTGGGGCTTCAAAAGGTTCTCAGACCTTCAGATGACTAACCCAGAGCCGTAGAAGGATTTAATACTGCATTTAGTCCCATCCATCCATTATCTGTACTGCTTATACTACACAGGGTCGTGGGAAGCATGAAGCCTATCCCAGGAGACTAAGGCGGGGGACATTGTGGTCAGAGTGCCAACACAATCGCACACACGTTCACACACTACGGACAATTTAGAGATGCCAATCATCGTGTCTTGTGAACTGGTGGAGGAAACCGGAGGAAACTCACAAAGAACGGGGAGAACCTGCAAACTCCACACACACCCACAGGGAGGACACGGAATTCAAACCCCTGATCCCGGACATGCAAGGCAAACGTCCTAATCGCTTTAAGTAAAAAAATCATTTTGATGGGTCACTTTGACCTGAAGAGAACACAAGGCTGTTGCTATGTAGTCGAAACAGACAATTTGTATGCATGTGTTTTTGATCGTGCTCATTCATGAACGTCTACAGGTAAACAGCTACAAGATGCATTCAGCACTGGTGAAATCCCTGCTCCCAGAGAAACTCATACCCAGGCCTGTAAGTCAACCCGTGTGTTGTTCTGAAATCATTGTTATCTATACCAGGGGTTCTCAAACCTGTCCTGGAGGACCCCCAGCAGTGCACATTCTGTATGTCTCCCTTATCTGACACACCCAATCCAGGTCTTGTAGTCTGTATTAGCTGATGAGTTGAATCAGGTGTGTTAGATGATGGAGACATACAAAATGTGCAGCGCTGCGGGTCCTCCAGGAGAGGTTTGAGAAGCACTGATCTGGACTGTGAGCAAGGCAGTGGTTGTTAATAATAATAATAATAATAATAATAATAATCACTCCTACTTGGTTACACACCACTTTATTTCCTTCGCAGCTTGACATACGGTTTCCGACAGACCTCATGAAAACCAACCTGGACGTTTTCAGAGCCAATCCATCGAGGCAAGGTATTTGCAGGCCAGCACTCGTTAAAAAGCACACACCTGTTACAAAAATAATCTCAAGCGCTGCTGGTGTTGCATTTCTTATATGTGGCTTTCCACTTAACCCTTCCTAACACATGTCCTTTGTGCAGACTGCAAGTTGGGCATGTTCGGTAAAACCTTGCATACCCCAGCGTTCACGAAAGAGTTCACAGGGGCGGAGATAGCTCTAACACCCCCTCCAGTGACTGTCAAGAGGGGGAAAACAAAGCGAGTCAACCACAACGCAGAGCTCACCTACACACACAGCAAGACCCCTGTCCTCTTAAACACACTCGGTGAGAGCGTGTGAAAAAGCACTTTGTCTGGAAACAGAACCCGTTATTCTTCCGTTATATAACGCATGCACGCATTATAACTGAATCGCACAATGCAGGAGCAGCAATAGTTCCCTGATTTCAGAGAAAAAGATACTTATTTAGAAAAAAACTCTTGATAACCTGCTTATATACACCATAAAATAACCTAATATAGGATTATATATCTACTATTTATGAAGGAAAGAATTCCGTAACTATATTTTTGGTTTTGAGTCATAAGCGTTATTGAGACATGAGTAAGGAGGAACACACTTTGCTACATGCTTTTCCATCCATCCATCCATCCATCCATCCATCCATCCATCCATCTTCATCCACTTACTCCTTTTCAGGGTCACGGGGAACCTGGAGCCTATCCCAGGAGGCATCGGGCACAAGGCAGGGTACACCCTGGACAGGGTGCCAGTCCATCACAGGGCACAGTCACATACACACTCACATTCATACATGCTTTTATTGGATAATAATCCATGAGAAGGTGGTGTGATGCGACTGCGTGCAAAGCGGCGTCTTGAAGGGTTTTATACCAATTGTTATACTGCAGCAAAATGACAACGCTTCAGATTTTTCTATATTTTATCCGTTTATAGTTACACTTAATGTTATGTAACATTAACAAAAGAAGTTGTCTTTAGAAGTTAGCAGCAGTCATTTCCTCATCCTCTCTCTCTCTCTCTCTCTCTCTCTAGAAGTTAATAGGACAAAACAAACAACACCTCAGATTTTTATATTGCTCAGAAACTGCAAAGTTCTCAGTCTGGAGGACTTTCCTGTGTTAGCTTTACTTCAGATTGTTACAAAGCAATGGCGCTGGAGACTCCATTCAAAAATGTTTATAAATATTTTCTCCTCATAGAAAACATCACCATATCAATAATGACATGTTTTGTTTTTGTTTTGGAAATCTGTTTATGAGGAGCATCAATCATTCAAGTCCACGTGTAAGAGGGTACTATAGTAACCATAATGTAACTACTGTCTGAACATGTAAACACTATAGAAACACTGTGTCACTAGGCAGATTCGAGAGTTCGGAAGCACCGTGGGCGTTAAAATGTTTAACACAGGTTGTGATGTCTCCTCCTCCAGGTGATCCAGTGGCACCGAGTGACAGATCTGCCGTCTCGCTCTACTGTAGGAATGATTATCTTTTCATCCTGGACAGACTTGATCTTGACCGGTACGTTGTGCTTGTGTTTATAGGGTGATTTAGAAGCATGTTTCTCACAGGCACTCATCTTAGACAGGCACGGATTTGTCTTTTCCCTTCTTTTACCATTCAGCTCAGTTTAGTTCATCTCAGCTCACGTGTGTACCGTACAGACCACGTCTAGACAGGGAGTCACAATACTGAAGTGCAGGAGAGACAAATAGTGAAATAGCTGACAGTACTATACGGATATTAAGGACAAAAACGTATTACATTTTTTTTTTTTTTAACCCCGATAACAGTTTACATATGATCAATTTACTTATGATTCATGTACATGTGATTTAATTACATATGATTCATTTTCATAAATCCATACAGAATCAACTTTTAACCCCAGTAACATACAAAATGTTGATTCTGTATTGATATATCTTGTTGTACTCTGAAAAGTGTATGAGAATCAATAAAAATTGTTATAAAAAAAAAAAAAAACGTATTACAGACGTTCCAGATGGCAATATAATTACAGCATATAACGTAAAGGCAGACGTTTCAGCAGCTCAGATATGATGATAATAATAGACATTAATTCATAAGGGCCTTTCAGTGACGCTCTATAGATACAAACACAGCAGATAATAACGCATGCAACAAGATAATCACGACTCTGAAAGTGGTTTCTATGAATTACAGGTTTCTGTTAGTCCGCTTGTTCTAATGTGTTATCGTTTCTATAGTAACAACTCATACAGGGACATGTAAGCCTGATGATAAGTGCGTTAAAAAGCATTATTTAAAAAGAACGACGTCGATATGCTGAAGATTCCTTTTAGGAGGCGGATTTTTGAAGAAAGAAACAGAGATTCAGGAATGGCTGTTTATAGCTGCTATAATGTACCCAAGAACAAGAACTCGATTCGTGGACGTTCCTTAACATTCAGTGTGACTGTAAACGGACAAAAAGTACATGTCCCTCTTTAATAAATAAAAACGTGTACTCGTCAGCAGATTTCTGTGGTGTAAGAGGAATAAAACACTTCAGGGTGTGTTCGTTTGCACGCCACGCCAGTCCTTGTCATGCCACGTTGTCGTCGATTATTTTCCGTTCACGTGAATTGTGATGTTTTATTCTTTACAATCGACAGTTTAATGATCCTCAGTCCGTGTAACTGGATTTATTTGATAAACCTGCAAAATGCAAATGTATTTCGTCTAACAGACGTTTATTTCGAAAAGAACGAATGATCACATTCTGTGCACGAAAAGGTTCATGAGACATTTCCAGTCGTTGTAATTGATTATCATAGAACTTGTGGTGATCAAACAAAAATATTTCGCTCTGATATATACAGAATGACACATCAGGAGTTCAGCAGTTTATTGTAATAGAGTGCCACAGCCACAGTGTGGAATTGGCGTGCTTTTAAAATAAAATAAAAAAAATGTATGGTCCATCCACAGTATACGTGTCATTTTTCTGGTGTTCTGGAAATGATTAATCTCTTAAGTGAGTTGAATCAGGTGCATTGTGGGTCATAGAGGAAACAACACATGTTTGCAGTGCCCAAGGCCAGCAAAAGTAAACACTCGATCCAGAGTCGTTATTTAATGAGGCGTGGAACTCAATAATGAGCCAAAAGGGGGCAGCAACGTTCCTGGAAAGATCAACGACCTTTCATAGAAAACAGGGTTTTCATTCTTGTGCTCATTCCAAACCCAAAAGTCCTGCTAGCAGGTTCAATAGATTACAGTTCCTTTAACTTCGGCGGTTTGGGGGACGGGGGACGGGGGGGTTTGTACAAACATTTTTCAGTGGGTGCCAGGTTAGAGCTTATCAAAATACCCAAGGGTAAATATGTATTTTATAGATACTCTATATTGTACATTCTCACCGACATACATTCACTGTTTGGACACCCCTGAAGAAAATACACCTCAAAGAGGCTAGTTTCATATATTAAGGCCAGAGTATAAGTATATCGAGATCTGTTTTGTGTCAAGGAAATACTTGTTGTATTTTAAAGCTGAATCGAATTAGACCACTGCGATCCTGTGAACCTAAGTACGGAGATGGTTAATAATATTACACTTTCCCTCAGGCATGAAGACATCCTGGAGTCAACATGGACATACCATTACCTTCATTACCTTAAGCATGAAAATACTCCCCCCCCCCCCCCCCCCCCCCTCGATAATTAACTGGAGGCCACGTATTAAGTAGACGTCTCACGACATATTAAGTCATAGGCTCACGTTATGATAAGTTTTTTTGGCTTGCAGCCTTAACATATTACCTCATAGCTTCAATATATTCATTTGCAGCCACGCCCTTTTAACAAATAACCACCGTGTCACCTCAGTGTACTTATCACAGCTCTGATGGTGAATTTAGATTGAAGCTCTGATTGTGCATGTTTGTGTGTGTGTGTGTGTGTGCGTAGTCGTGACTTGATTGAATGCCCGAACCTGGATGGGATGAATAAGCTCCGCGTCCTCAACCTGCAGCACAACCAGCTCTCTCACCTCCCACACCTGGCTCACCTGCGACACCTCGTCTTCCTCGATCTCTACGACAACCGTTTGATCGACATGTCGGCCGCATCACCTCTCTGCTCCCTTCGGGTGCTCGTGCTCGGCAAGAACAGGTGTGTACAAGTGAATACACACTTAATGCACTGTATAATATGTACAGTGTTTGTCACATGACCTCTGTATTTGGAGATGTGCAGAAACAAAAACAAAAGTGTAATTATTATGGGTTGGTAGTGCAAATAGAGATGAGATATTTGGTGAGTTTGGTAAGCTTTGGCACGTTTAACTGTTGTTTTATTTTCCAGAAATGAAATCCACACAATCCACGACAACTACCATAGATGAGCGAACTACCCCTGTTGTTTTAACATGAACATTATGATTATAAACCACTCAAGAAAACCTTAGCATGGTTGGAGTACTAATATTATTATTGATAATAATAATAATAATAATAATAATGTGCTGTGGGAATTGCAGGTTTCTTGCGATGGTGCCCCAGAGTTAATCTTCATCCATGTTCAGTCTAACTGAGAGGGGTATGAGTACGTTGCATGTTCACCCTTTCGAGCAGGGGGTCAAACACACGGCCGGATCTAATCCAGTCCAGCAAATGGATTTAGAATCCGATTAACATAATGTAGTGAGCTTTAATCGAATTGCAAGATTTGAATAAAGAGTTTCTCTGTTATTTCCACCAGGAGGCAAAACAGGGCGATTAAACTCAGGGCCATAAACTCAGCTACTGACAAACTGTGCTAATGATGTCATTCTTTATTCACTAAAAGAGTGATGCTTTAATTATAGCTCTTTCCGGAAAAAAAAAGAAGCAGCAATGAGGGTGAATATGCAATAACGTTAACATTTTAGATTTGTAAATGCATCTCGCAAACTGTCTCGATTTGTGTAATTGGTTTGTAGGTGATCTACTGTATGTTGTATGTTGTGCATTCAGAATGTCCCTTTCAGCTAATTGATGATAGATGAACACATTTAAGAGGAGTTAAGACATTGGTAATTGGCCGATGAAACAAATAAAAAAAAAACAACATTTTTTGGTCACTTGATGTTAGATTAATGCTTCCTTCGAGTTCACTCGTAAGTGGGTAGCGGTAATTTTTCGACCTTCACAAAATATGAAAAACATGGCCGCCTCTGTGTTTGTTTTTTTGTTAGCAACGATCTATCCAGGTGACGTTCGTGATATGAGCGATGTATATTTAGCGCCTCAAAACGTTTGAGTAAAAATAAAAAGTTCTAGATTTAACAAGCGAATATGTCTGTATGTTGATTGATCTAAAGAAAATACTTGTACATAGAGTAGAACTCCTTTATAAAAAAAAAAATACTAAGCGCTACTTCGTTTACTGTGAGCAGCCATGTTGATTTGACGTCATGTGATGTACCCTGGGTCCTGCGTTTCCGAGTAGGAATTCTGACTTGAGGGGCGTTTCCCTGTCGGAGGTCTAAAATTCCAGGTTAAAAGCTGTACTCGAACACGGGATATGTATAATGTGGCGTGCTTCTGAAGTTGAGTTGAGTTGACACCCCTGCTTTCGACTGTAGAGAGGCTTTCAAATAAATCATTGCTCTCTTCTGTCGATTGCTGTGAACATTTTAGCTTGTAGAGCCGTCCTCTTTCTCCTCGTGTTTTTCACTAATACATGTAGAAGGGTGGAGTAATACACTCGATGTATTCTTTTATAACACTCTGTTATGTTATAAATAATTTAAGTGTGATTTACAGCCCACTTAACCTCTGAGTGAACCTCACCTCAGTCAAAAACCGCCTCTCTTGCTTGCTTGGCTTTGAAGTCTTTCCCTAATTGCCATTAAATGCCACTGAGATCTAATTGCACAGGTCTGCCCTTCACCTTCCGGGACTACAAACTGAGACCTTGTTCTGTCTTTGTCACTGAGCTGCCAGCTATGCCTTATAACGAAAGCACGCAGTAGTGTTAAGTTTCAGCCGGCATTTCTTCCCCATTGAAAGGCTTCTCCCATCTACACCCTGCATATAAAGGACCGTCCTGTCGAGGCACAGCAGCCTGCCGACCTCTAAATGCCAGCGTACTGTACACTGTTTTTCTAACTCGGCATCCTTTGATTCGGTCCGATTTTTTTCTACACAGTTCTGGAAACTACAGCCGTTTCTAAACTGGAATCTGTTTCTCTTTCGCATGAATCTCAATCACAAGTAAAGTCAATCTCCAAAAGTTCAGAGAGAACGTCGCATTTAAAGATTGAATTCAGAAAGCGTAAGAGTCCTTCTCTGTTTTGATGACGATGTGAGAGTGCAGATATTTCTTGGCTTGTACCCATTTCGCATTGTCGTGTCCGATAACTCACTTCCATGACATTTTGGTCAAACATATTTATGTTGGAGAACAAAGAACACTATGGGCAAAGGTTTATGGACGCTGGACCATCATGCCCATATGGACTTGTTGATTTACTCCCCTTTTGCCATTAAAATAACCTCTCTTCTGGGAAGGCGTTCTACTGGATTTTGGAGCGTGGCGTTGGAGATTTGTGTTCATTCAGCTACAAGCGCGTTAATGAGATCAGGCACTGATGTCAGATGTTAGGTGTGGAAGCCTGAGGTGCAGTCGGTGTTCCAGATCATCCTAAAGGTGTTCAGTGGGGTTGAGGTCAGGACACTCAAGTTCTAACACACCAGTGTTTTCATGGAGCTGGCATTATCCTGCTCGAACTGGTTCAGACCTCTTAGTTCCAGTGAAGGGAAATTGTAATGCTACAGCATTGAAAGTCATCCTCTACAATAATGCGCTTCTAATGTTCTCCCAACTGTTTGGGGAGGAACCACTAATGGGTGTGATGGTCAGGTGTCCACATACGTTTGGACATGTAATGTATATTGCTGAAAAACCAGTAAAAACAGGTTTTCCCAGAGCATCACACATATAACAAAAACAATCTGAAGAATGATAAGTAATGGATTTGGGCTTGTTTGATTTTCTCTCTTGTCCTTTCAGAATTCAGAGGATATGTGGTCTGGACACCCTGACAAATCTCGATGTGCTGGACTTGCATGAAAACCAGGTATCGAATTATCGAGTCCTTTATTAAAGCTCCTAAGCGACATGTATTTGGCCACCAGACTGTACTAGCCTGATTTTCCACCTGCTGCCAGTCTGAATGCGTGACATTTAGCAAGGTCAGCTCCGTCTTTCCGGATGCTGGTAGAGGAGGGCAGTGCTGATTGGCTGGTCGGCAGTGATGCCCTGCCGTGAGGAAGTGTTTGCATGCTGAGGACTCCAGCAGAGGTGACATAACCAAGCTGAACCCAGAACAGCTTCTCAGAATGACTCAGATTAAAAGTTCAGAGCAGCAGTGTATGTATAATGGTGGGTTGGCGCAGTTTTTGGCAAGCTCCGTGCAGGAGCTCCTTCTGAATCGGCTTACAAGAGCAGCAATGGCTGTGTTTTAATTCACCCCAGTTTCTGAATAATCACTGGGTAATTCTTAGATAATTATTGTCCATTGTGTATGTTTTAAGGGCGCACGGTGGTTTATTGGTTAGCACGTCCGCCTCACACCTCCAGGGTCCGGGGTTCGAGTCCCGCCAGGGCCATGTGTGTGCGGAGTTTGCATGTTCTCCCTGTGTGTTGGGGGTTTCCTCCGGGTACTCCGGTTTCCTCCCCCAGTCCAAAGACATGCATGTTAGGCTGATTGGCGTGTCTAAAGTGTCCGTAGTGTATGAATGTGTGTGTGTGTGTGTGTGTGTGTGTGAGTGTGTATGTGATTGTGCCCTGAGATGGACTGGCACCCTGTCCAGGGTGTACCCTACCCTATGCCCGATGCTCCCTGGGATAGGCTCCAGGTTCCCCCGTGACCCTGAAAAGGAGTGACCCTGAAGATGGATGCATGGATGGATGGATGTGTATGTTTTATGCATGTTAATTAGGGTATTACGCAGTCAGCTCCAGAATTATTGGCACCCTGGATTAATGAAGATATGAAAAAATGTGATTAAGCTGAATGAGAGAAATCGAACTGTTCTCAAAGAGAAAAAACAATTCTATTAAAAAAAATGATTCAAAATTTTTTCTCAAAAATATTTTTTATCAAAACCACATGTGTCACAATTATTGGCACCTTTGTATTTAGTACTTGTGTGCAGTTTTTCTTTTCCAACATGTCAGCACTGAGTCTCCTCCTATACTCCTATAACGCGTGAGGAGAAAACAAATTTCTCCTCAATACAGGATTTGTGTCCATCCATTCTTTCCTAGGATTTCCTAGGAGTTGAATGTGGTTTTTAACAAGGGTGCCAATAATTCTGGAGAATAATGATTAAACAGTGACTTGATTGTGTAGAGTAAGAAATCGTTCAGACCCTGTAGGAGAGAGAGAGAAGGAGAGGTTTATAGGAAGTGTAAAATAATAATAATAATAATAATATTAATAATCTGCTTCGACTGTCTACATCAGGTGTGCTCAATACGTCGTACGCAAAGGAAGTGCGAGTAGATCGCCATTCAAAAAAATAAAGAAATAAAAATAAAGTTCGCGTTGACGTACAGGACAGCCAGTCTGAGATCTTTTCTCTCACCACGCGCGTGATCAAACGCGCCAGCGCTAAAGACTAGCGAGCGAAATCACTGAGTTAACTTTTTTAAGTCTTTTAAAGACAAACCCCCAGCTCCCAGTGTGCACATTAATATCAGTCACCACGGACCCGCAATGAGGTCTGCGACCACACTGAGCTCCTACACACTGACGTGAGAGGGATTAGTAGGGGTAAAATTCCTGCAGAGATTTGAGAGCTCTGTCCAGAGAGAAGGGAGTTTCTATTTGCTGTTAAACATGCAGAATCTCCAACTCAATGATGATCAGTGGCATTTTTAACCGATCTGACCAACATGTTAAATGAGATTAATTTGGAGCTGCAAGGAAAAGACAACACCGTGGTCAATATGATCAGCTTAGTGCCTTTAAACGGAAAATGCAGCTTCTGTCCTCAAAGCTGCAGCACCATGAATTTCCAAAACCTCGTGTCAGAGCTGGAGACGCAGCGGAAGGCATGTGCACAGTTTAACATTGCACTGCAAGGAGCAGATTGACAGCTGTCAGTCAGAGTTTCACAGACACTTTCAAGACTTAGCTTTACTGGAGCCAGTCGCTACTATTATTTCTGTGACTCAGCCTTTTCCCACATGAAGATTATTAAGTCCAAATACCGTTCCACAATGACTGATCATCATATGGAGGCCTGCTGGAGGCTGGCTACCAGCAGCTACTGTCCGGAATATGCAACCCTGGCTGATTCTATTCAGTGCACGTCATCAGAGGAAGGTACTGACCAAAAATGTACTGAATTGTTGTGTGCCATAAGGGCGCATGCAATTATGCAAGGTACATGAACATATATTGTGTGTATATATATTTGAAGTATATTCTCTCTCTCTCTCTCCCTCTCTCTCTCTCTCTCTCTCTCTCTCTCTCTCTCTATATATATATATATAAATGTTTCACATTTTTAGTGTAGGTAGATCTCCTTGACTGGTCATGTGTTAAAAGTAGCTCGCAAGTCAAAAAAGTGTGTGCACCCCTGATCTACATGCTCTTAGTGTGAACTCTGCTGTCAGGTTCATGGTGTTGTCTGTTCTTGTTTCATACACTTTCTCTCTATGTCTAGACTTTCTGCATGACATCACTTCTCTCCTTCTGTACTTTAGTCCTAAGTTTGCCGGAGCTGTCTTGTCACATGGGAGCTGTTGTGATGTTCTCCTGTCCACCAGTGCTGCTCATTAGCCTTCCATTACACTGCTGGGTTACAGTGCCCTCTCTCTCTCCCTCTCTCTCTCTCTCTCTTTTCTGTGCTGTCATTCCATTCTCCATTCTCCTTGTCATGTTACTCTCATCTTCGCATTAGATTTGTGATCTTTCTCTCTCTCTATCTCTCTCTTGCTCTCTCTCTCTTGCTCTCTCTCTCTTTTTCTCTCTCTCTATCCCTCTCTTTCTCTCTCTTTTTCTCTCTTTCTCTCTCCCTCTCTTTCTCTCTCCCTCTTTCTCTCTTTGTCTCTCTGTCTCTCTCCCTCTCTCTTTTTCTCTCTCCCTCTCTCTTTTTCTCTCTCTCTTTCTCTCTTCCTCTCTCTCTTTCTCTTTATCTCTCTCTCTTTCTCTCTCTCTATCTCTTTGTCTCTCTATCTCTCTCTCTCTCTCCCTCTCTCTCTTTCTCTCTCTCTCTCTCTCTCTCTCTCTCTTTATCTCTCTCTCTCTTTCTCTATCTCTATCCCTCTCTCTCTGTCTCTCTTTCTCTCTCTCTTTCTCTCCCTCTCTATCCCTCTATCTCTCTCTCTCTCTCTCTGTCTCTCTCTCTCTCCCTCTTTCTCTCTCCCTCTCTGGGACTGAGTGCACTTAACGTAAACACCATAATTATGAAGTTGCCTTTAAAATAACTTTATTTCTTCCCTCAGTTCATGAAAATTCCCCAAGGCCATTGTTCTAGCACTGATGAATCAGCTTGTTGCATTCATATCGGATGAATCATGTTATTTTCACCCACAGAAAAAAAAAAAACCCAATGTGTCTTCACTGACAAAAAGGATATTATTATTTGACTAAAAGTGATACTCTCATAAGCACCAGGAGGTCTCTTTAACATCTAAACGATCTCCATTTACTGACCACAAGCTGTTCTTAATCTGCAATCCACATGCAGCGACCGATCCATAAACATCAGGAGAGCTTGAATTTCAGATAGGTGTTACCACAGTTGTTTTGGAGACTGTGGTTGTCAGGGTAAAGAATGTTGCACCGCCTTGTGGTACCTCATGTGGTAATATCCTATGTTTGTGTTTATGAAATGTATGTCTGAGACTTTATCAGGATCACCATGGGATCTATTGAGTGCGGAAAATGTTCATATTTGGAAATGATTGAAATTTCTCAAAGTGGTTCACGATTTGATTTGATTTGAAGTGTCCAAGACGCGGTTTTCCAATAGCGTCTCGACCACTGCCTTTAAACATGAGCCCTTGCCCTTAAACCTGGAATAAATCATGGGATAGAAAATGCAGACTGATGAAGCAGATCCGATTGACTTTTTTCTCCCTTTGCTCTCAAGTGTTATATGATGCAACCTAAAAGCATGAAAGCGTTTAAAAAACAATAAAATAAGAATAATACAATGATATACAAATGAGAAAATGGCACGCGTTGAAATAAATCTAATAGGAAATGTAGTATATTGACAAGATATCGATACATGAATATTCCTGGTAGTAATTATCACGTTATGTATCCATGAGATAGTCAATCGAGGTCGCGAAATCTTTACGTTCTCAGTTTGAAGTCGTGTTTTATTTAATCATGGTCTATGTGCTTATTTTAAGGGATTTATTGCCAAGACAGGACATAAACATAACCAGCAGAAGCAATATGTAGATAACGAATCCAAGAATATCAGCTTTAAACATTTACACGAGTCCCTCTAACATGGTCCAACTTTTGTTTTGCTTGTAGATCAGTAGGATCGAGAACGTTTCTCACCTAGCAGAACTCAGAGTTCTGAACCTGGCAGGAAACCACATCTCCAGGGTGGAGAACCTGCAGGGCCTGGAATCTCTGATCGAGCTCGACCTCAGACTCAACCACATCTCCTCTGTAGTGAGTACTTCAAAACATTAACACACACACACACACACACACGGTGTGCTCCATTTGTTCTCTTTATCTACTGACATTCAGGGACGTGGGACAGTTTGATTCGTCTGATATATTTTTTCGTTTAGCAATAGATTTTATGAATTTTATTAATGACCACAGAGAGAGATTCCTAATAAATCAACCAGTGGAACACCCTTGTTTCCCAATGACACGGTGTCTGGGCAAAATAAATAAATAAATAAATAAATAACGGTCTGATTACACTGTTCACGAGTCGCACCATTATATAATGGTGAAAATATCTTAAATATAATCAAATGTTAATTGTAAGCCTTTATTGTTTAGAAAGAAGCAGATTTACAGTGTATGAAAAGTTCAAATGTATAGAACTAGGTTTAATCATTTGATATGTTATTGATAAATTATCTATAATTAATAAAACATATATCATTCATTATTATATAGTTAAATTCCATTATATTTAATGCATTTTTTTACGTTCTAAAGCCGGCTGTACGCAGGTACTGCACCTTTGCTCTGCCGGAAGCAGAGTGCATGACTGATGTGTGTGTGTGCATATATAGTCCTTGTTTTCCCGTAGTCTTTGTCTTTCGTTGTTTAGACTCACGTCTTTGTGTCACGGTGTTTCTGTATAGTAACCTTAGTGTTTGTTTCATGCGATAGTGTTTGTTTCATTCCATAGTGTTTATGTTGATTAGTCTTGGTGTCTTTGTTTCGTTGTTTTGTTCTTTGTTTTCAATAAATATTAAAACGCAAGTCTTCCGGCTCAATCCCACATTTATGACAGAACGAAAGACCGTACCTGGAAGCAGCAGACATCACCATGGAGGCATCACTAAGGAGGAGAAAACGCAAACCCCGGAAATCCACGCCCAACATCCCAGAGTTGGATTCCATGCAATTTCCACAGGAAATTCTCGTGGATCTTCCGGACAGGTTTGATGTTTTTTTCGGCTACCCTGACTATTTTTTGAGACACTGTCAGGAATATTTTCAAGCTTGCCGGACACTAAGCCCACAGAAGGCAAATGGGTTAGGTTTATGGTGTCCCGATGTTTTGGCCCAGCTCGCAGCTGGGCCCAACGATTGGCAGCCACCCAATCCCGGGAACTTGAGAACAGTAGGCAATTTATGGCAGCCTTTTTGAAGGAGTTCGGAGAACCAGAGGAGGGCTACAACCTGAACCAGCTGTTGAAAGAATCTAATGTGGCGACCAAGACGGACCTATTTTTTCATGAGCATTATGAAAGGAAGAACCACCCAGAACGTGGTAATCCGGACAAGTAAATTCTACATATGCCCACTGCTCACGTGCAATCCAAGCTCAAGAGCCCTGTTTCACACGTGCCCACACCTGAGAGCCCTGTTTCACACGTGCCCATGCCTGAGAGCCCTGCCTCGCACGTGCCCACGCCTGAGAGCCCTGCCTCGCACGTGCCCACGCGTGAGATCCCTGTCTCGCACGTGCCCACGCATGAGATCCTTGTCTCGCACGTGCCCACACCTGAGAGCCCTGTCTCGAACGTGCCCACGCCTGAGAGCCCTGTCTCCCACGTGCACGCGCCTGAGAGCCCTGTCTCGCCCGTGCCCGTGCCTGAGAGCCCTGTCTTGCCCGTGCCCACGCCTGAAAGCCCTGTTTCACCCGTGCCCACGCCTGAAAGCCAAGTTTCTGATATAAGTTCCAGCCATGTCAACGCAGCGGTGGCACAGCTACAGCTGCAGACAGCACAGCTCGAAGAGTTGAGGCAATACGGGCTAGACACCACGCTAATGTATACGGCGCTCTGGACTGGATGAACTCGAACGCATGATGGCACAATATGAACAGTCACTGCAGGCCTTCGCCTCGCGCCATGTTATCTCCCGTACTGGGTGTCCCTGTCCGAGCCCAGGAGCCAAGTTTCGTCCTTGTCCGAGCCCGGGAGCCAACTTTCGTCCCTGTCCGAGCCCTGGAGCCAAGTTTCATCCCTGTCCGAGCCCTGGAGCCAAGGCACGTCCATGTTCAGGCCACAGAGCCAAGGCAAGGCCACGTCCATGCCGCAGAGCCAAGTTACGTCCACGAGCCAAGTTACGTCCACGAGCCAAGTTACATCCACGTCCAAGAGCCAAGTTACGTCCAAGAGCCCCAGGTCACGCCTCACGCCCATGAGCCCCAGGTCACGCCTCACGCCCATGAGCCCCAGGTCACGCCTCACGCCCTTGAGCCCCAGGTCACACCTCGCGCTCTTGAGCCCCAGGTCACGCCTCAGGCCTCCGAGCTCCAGACCACGCCTCACGCCCTTGAGCCCCAGGTTATGTCTCACGCCCTTGAGCCCCAGACCACGTCTCACGCCCTTGAGCCCCAGACCACGTCTCACGCCCTTGAGCCCCAGGTCACGCTTCGCGCCCTTGAGCCCCAGGTCACGTCTCAGGCCTCCAAGCTCCAGACTACGGCTCAGGCCCGCGGGCTCCAAGATGAGTCTCAAGTCCCTGGAGCTCTGGCACATCCTCCTTGCTCAGCTGAGGTCGTCACCCAGTCCCCCTGCTCAGCTGAGGACAGCGCTCTGCCCTCCTGCACCGCAGCGTATGCCGCGCTGTTCCGCTCTTCTGCGGAGGTCGTCGCTCAGCCTCACTGCTCCACTGAGGACGCCACTCAACCTCACTGCTCAACGGAGGACGCCGCTCAGTTTCTCTGTTCCGCCAAGGACGCCGTCGCTCAGCCTCTCTGTTCCCCCAAGGACACCATCGCTCAGCCTCTCTGTTCCGCCGAGGACACCGTTGCTCAGCCTCTCTGTTCTGCCGAGGACGCCGTCGCTCAGCCTCTCTGTTCCGCCGAGGACGCCATTGCTCAGCCTCTCTGTGCCGCCGAGGACGCCGTCGCTCAGCCTCTCTGTTCCGCCCAGGACGCCTTTGCTCAGCCTCTCTGTTCCGCAGAGGACGCCGTCGCTCAGTCTCTCTGTTCCGCCGAGGACGCTGTCGCTCAGTTTCTCTGTTCCGCCGAGGACGCCGTCGCTCAGCCTCTCTGTTCAGCCGAGGACGGCGTCGCTCAGCCTCTCAGTTCCGCCGAGGACGCCGGTACTCAGCCTCGGTCCCCGGGTTCTGCTTGGGACATTCTGCCCGGGACATTCTGCCTAGGGGGCCAGGTCCGCCAACAGGGGCGGGTGTTTCAGAGCGCCCTGGGGGGGGGGAGCTGTCATGGTTCCCCCTGGTGGCTTTACGCAGGTACTGCACCTTTGCTCTGCTGGAAGCAGAGTGCGTGACAGTTCTCAACATGTGGACTGTGTTTACGTTTTTGTGTGTGTCTCCACCCAAGTTTGCCGGTAGACTCCATGTCACAGCAGCCACTGTTCACTAGTAGTCACATGTCTTCCTGCACCTGTTTCACGTTGTAGTTAATGAGCACTGATGTGTGTGTGTATATATAGTCCTTGTTTTCACTTAGTCTTGGTCTTTCATTGTTGAGACTCACGTCTCTGTGTCACGGTGTTTCTGTATAGTAACCTTAGTGTTTGTTTCATTCCATAGTGTTTATGTTGATTAGTCTTAGTGTATTTGTTTTGTTGTTTTGTTCTTCATTTTCAATAAATATTAAAATGCAAATCTGCGCCTGCTTCTGCCTCAATCCCACATTCGTGACACCGGGTTCTCACGGTACGATTCTGGCCATGATTTGCTCGTCTGAGACAAATTTTGAGAATCCTAAAAGAGTCATATAATCCTACGCCAATATCTGTAGACACGTTGCCAGACAGAGGATTAACGGCCGTTGAGATCACACTTTTCCTCCGATTAAATTCTGGCAGTGTCAGAAGTTTCGAGACACAGTCCTGTAGTGTAGATGTAAATCCTATAGTGTGACACGGCTTACAGCGGGGATCCCAGTCGTACAGTCTGTCAAGCGACTGTCGTAAAGGACTATAAGTATAATATAATATAGTATAAGTATAATAACCATGAAAGATTTGACGTCTTTAAGAACATATTTTTCTGTGCGAAAAAAATATGTTTTTGTTCATTTTCGCTCTTTATTCTTAGTGGGCACCTGATTCACGGGTATTTAATTTAGCAGATCTGCTCACCAAAAATCTTCAAAACCCCATTCATCATGCTGTTAGTACAATGGTGGTTAGATTTAATGGTACAGCCCAACAGGCGGGTTCTGTCGGATCAGCGTGTTAACCCTGTCGGTGTAAGTTTGCGTTACTCGCCGCTATCACTGTATGGGTTTAGCTGCTACAGTGCCATGCAAAATACATTAGCTTTCCTTATGCTCTGCTCATATCATATTCACATAACTTGGAACTCGTATAGAGATTTACACAACTTGTTTTTCCTGCTCAGCACGAGAGGATGGTAGAGTTTCAATTTCAACCCCTTTACTGGTAAAAAAAAATGGCCGTATATTCATTTTTCCCCCCTCACTGACTGACTGTGAGCTAGCGTTTGGCAGAATTGAGACCTGCTAGCCAATAAGACACGAGTATTGCCACGAATTTTCCTGTAAATGCTATCTGATTGGTCTCGCCTCCGTTCACCGCCATCTTCTTTAACTAACGTTCGCTCCATGTAGAGAATTATTCAGAGCTAAAGGAAGAAATCTTCAGGGCTACAGCTCTAAATGCCCCACGGTGCGTATTGTGATATATAGAAACCCACGGAAACCGCTTTCATTTTGTCTGTTGTAGGAAAAGCAGCATTTTTCCTGATGACTGCTTTCTGTTTGAACGCATTCATCTCTGTGTTTCCTTTGTGCCGTTGTCTGTTCCTGTATTTTGTTAAATGCTGCTTTTTGTGCTCGCTTGTGGAGAAAAGGGCCTATGAATTTCAATCACGGATTTGTTATATGTTACTAAATTATCGCTTGAATATAAGACACATAGATAGTTATACATCCTTATGTACTCACCATGCTTACAGGATATGATAGCTCACAGATTCATTGGACTTTTAAAACCTTGTATTAAACGCTATGTCTCCCCTGTTGTCCTGGAGCCAAAGAAAGCATTCAGTCTTAATGATGAAATAATGGAAAGGGGGCTTTAGTAGAGACGGAGAGAGAAAACAACATCTTATGGCCCCAAGTTGTAAATAGCACCCTGAAGAAGATGTGTATCAGTAAGTAAAGAATAAAGCACTTTGGGAAGCGACGTTATAGAAAAATAACCGACGCAGATTATTTTTCTTATAACAGCACATCACAAAGTGTTTTTTTCCTCTTTGAAAAGATCTAGAAAAGAAGTTAGTTTCTGTTATCCTTTCAATTATATCAGCTGTAAATGTTTGTTCACTCGCCAGCCTGTTCTCTCTCTCTCTCTCTCTCTCTCTCTCTCTCTCTCTCTCTCTCTCTCTCTCTCTCTATCCCTCTCTTTCTCTCTATCCCTTTCTGTCTCTCTCTCTCTCCCTCTCTTTCTCTCTCTCTCCTCTCTCTCTCTAGCCCTCTCTTTCTCTCTCTATCCCTTTCTGTCTCTCTCTCGTTCTGTCTCTCTCTCTCTCCCTCTCTTTCTCTCTCTCTCTATCCCTCTCTTTCTCTCTGTCTTTCTCTGTCTCTCTCTCTCTCTCTCTCGCTCTCTCTCTCCCTCTCTCTATCTGTCTCGCTCTCTCTCTCTCTCTCTATCCCTCTTTCTCTCTCTCGCTCTCTCTCTATTCCTCTCTCTCGTGGTTTCCCGGAGTCACTGAAAGCACAAAGGGACACAAATGAGTAGACTGCCGGTAATGAGACACAGGTGAGAATCATCACGCATTACCTGCCAGTTCGATCCGCTTGTGTTCACAGCCGACGCTTGACCATGATCCCGCCTCCACACTCCGTAACCTTGAAGACTGTCCCATGTCTGAGAACGTAATCTTATAGCTTTACCTTTGACTGTTACAAAGCATTGACACTGGAGACTCATTCCTAAAATGCTATCAAAACACTGATATCCACAAAATTAATGAAGCAGTTTTTCTTATTCTTTTTATTTTATTTATTTATTTATTTTATTTTTTTTGCGAAGTGAGAACAAGTAGTTTAATACAAACCTGCGATTTGCCTTTTGAACCAGGACACTACTGTGAGAGTTTTGGTACGAACAACATTAACAAACAATACATTGTGCAAGCCTTTTATATATGTGTACAGTATACAGAAGGAATGATTATACAAAAATTGACTCGAGTCTCGACTGATACAAACAGACCTACAGATGTCCAGGTCATATACATCGATTTACAGTCTTTTACTTCTCTCTGTCTTGCTGCAGTTTACTTGCCAGGGTGCTATGGTTTTTGCCATGCTTACAGCCAATTCTCTTTTCATCAGTTTATTGTCTAGTTTACAGTGCACCTGTTATGGCTTTTCAGATATTACATTTCATGTATTGTGTTCTGTCGCTGTTTGTGAATGTAAAAACTCTGCAAAGTTTAAAAAAATCAAAGCGCACAACAAAATGTTATCGACTCCCAAAAGAAGGAATCGATTCTGAACAGTTGAATCGAGTCGTTAGGGATTCCAGACTTTACTTCCTGTACTAACTTACGTAGGTTTGTAACAAAAAGCCCCGCCTCTGGTCTTCATCGGCTGCTCGCTGATAGACGGAGCTGAAACTCGTTAAGGTAGTGGGCGTTTTCTTTTTCTGACCAATCAGAGCAGAGTATGCTCTCTGAAAGGAGGAGTTAATAGTGAATCGTTTAGAACGGATCATTGAACGAGTCGTTTGTGACACTGGGGGAAAAAGGTGATGCTGCAGTTTAAATGATGAGCACGGTAAAGTGATTTTTGACCTCGGATGCGTGTAAATCTATCATATGAGACCTTTAAAACAAAATTAGGCACGTTTCAAAACCATAACAGGTGCGCTTTAACAAACTGTTGATAAGAACAGAAAGCTGTGCTGAGATTGAAATGTACACATCCTGGTTTAAATGGAGCAGTGGGGGTTCGGTGATTAAGGTTCTGGCCTGCTAATCAGAACTTTGTGTTGGGATAGTTGATGAAAAGAATTTACTACATCGCACTTGTACATGTCACAGCCGTCTTTTCATCTCGTCTTCTTAAAAATAAAGCAGAGCGTTTCTGATGTGCAGTATGATTGGATTTGAGAGCACTTGTACTAATGAGACTTATTTTGATGTAAGGACTATGATCCAGGATCATTTCACTCTTGACACAACTCCGTCTGCGTTCGTCTGTCCAGGTGCCTTTCTCAGGATTGGTGAGTTTTTGGCCAGCACCATATCAGCTGAGTGATGATGTCATGGTCTGTTGCTAAATATAGACACGGCCCTTTAGTAAATGAAAGAGAAAGAGAGAGCTGGATAGATATATTGGGCTCTGAAATTTTCCGACGTCATACATAAGCACACGCTGTTCTGTGATATATCGTTAGCTTTGATATAACACATCGAGTGGTGTATTATTATCTGAGAGCCTTTCAGAACGTGCTGGGGATATGTGTGTGTGTGTATTTATTTGATGCATATACTGTATTAGTGTGTACTGTAGTGTCATCATGTCCTTTAGACACGTGTGTCCTCTTGTGTAATCGATTAATCTATTTATATAACAGAGCGGACACAGCTATAGAGGTCGTCATGCCCATTATGCAATAACACTGCCCCAACACAGAGGCCTGAGCATGGAGCTTTGGTGCCGTAGGTTTTAAAGTTGTCATCACATACTGTAGATCTTATTCGTTGATGACACTCATCTTCATCCAGGAGCAGGCGGTAATTAAGATTTCACAGCGTTGATCAGGGATGTGGTTTTCCCTTTCTGTGTGTTGACGAGATCACCAGTTGGAGCTGAAATAAAATGATCATCATGCCACTGATTATACGTCTTGGAACAGGAATAGTTTCCTGTAAGCAGCCCGCTGAATAATCTGGCTATGATATTTCTAGAAAGAAAGGGTCCAAGTCAAGCATAAGTATAACTATATGCCTAAGACATTGAATATACACTCACTCTAATAATAATAAATGGTAAATGGCGCACTTATATAGCGCTTTTATCCAAAGCGCTTTACACGGTGTCTGATTCACCCATTCAACACACACTCACACACCAATGGGAGCAGAGCTGCCATGCAAGGCGCTAACTTGCCAGCGGG
This sequence comes from Noturus placidus, assembly GCA_022414735.1. Taxonomy (NCBI): domain Eukaryota; kingdom Metazoa; phylum Chordata; class Actinopteri; order Siluriformes; family Ictaluridae; genus Noturus; species Noturus placidus. The sequence continues at coordinate 7,981 of JAFFST010048371.1, read as the reverse complement.
AGCAACTTGGGGTTCAGTGTCTTACCCAAGGTCACTTCGGCATGTGGAATCATGTGGGCCGGGAATAGAACTGCTAACCCTACCATTAGTGGATTAGTGGACAACCCGCTTAACCACCTGAGCCACAACCGCCTTCTTATAATAATAATAATAAGAAGAAGAAGATGAAGATGAAGAAGATATCATGCTGTGAATCTCTCATTCTTCCAAAGGTGCTGTTCTGGATTCAGGTCACTGGGGAAGCTCTTGAACTGTTCATGCAATTAGTTTTAGATGACTTTATCGTATTATTAAGCTGGAAGTAGCTATTATAAGATGGTAAATTGTGGCACATGGTCAGCAACAACACTCTGATTGGTGCAATGCTCGATAGGTATGAAAGTGTGCTAAGAAAACCGTTTTCCACACTATTACACCACCTGCACCAGCCTTTACTGTTGACAAAGACAGGTTGGGTCCATTAAGTCATGCTGTTCAGGCCAGATACTGACCCTACCATCTGCATGTTGCAATAGAAATTGAAATTCATCAGACCAGGCAACGTTTTTTTCTAATCTTCAACTGTCCATTCTGGGTGATCCTGTGCCCACTTTAGCCTCAGATTCCTGTTCTTCACTGGCAGGACTGGAACCCAGTTTGATCTTCTGAGCCTCAAGGTCCGATTTTTTGGTGTTCCGAGTTGCTTTTCTGCTCACCAAAGACTGATTAATTGAATTCCTGTAGCTTTCCTGTGAGCTCATACCTGTCAGGCCATTCTCCTTTGGCCTCTCTCGTCAACCTACAGAACTGTGGTGCACTGGATGTTTTTGGATGCACCATTCTGTTTGATGATGTTTTATAATAATAATAATTAATAATAATTATCAATTTGTATAGCGCTTTTTTACAATGGTACATTGTCTCAAAGCAGCTTTACAGAAATATCATTTTTACATTTATAAGCGACTTACTAATGAGATCACATTCACACACCAATGGTAGCAGAGCTGCCAGCTTGCCATTGGGGGCAACTTAGGGTTCAGTGTCTTGCCCAAGGACACTTCGGCATGTGGAGTCACCCGGGCCGGGATTCGAACCGCCAACCCCACGGTTAGTGGATTAGTGGACAACCCGCTCTACCAACTGAGCCACAGCCGCCCTAAATGTGCGCTTGACTTGTATCTGTATGATTGTATGCATCGTGCTGCTGCAACATCATTGGCTTATTGGACAATCGCATGAGTGTACGCGTGTTCCTGATTAAAAATAGCTGGTTAGTGCCTGGCATGACGAAGGAAGTAACAATAAGGCAATCAAATATTAATGATTACTTGATACTAGATTACTATCTATGATTACTAGATAGCTTGTTTGGCAATATCGGCTTGTAGTCTATTTGGCAATACATGAGCTCACACGTGGGCATGTCACTGTAATTGACAAGGAACAGAAAGTGCGAAATCACGCCCATCCAGACCCGATAGTCAATTGTGCTCTCTTGACTACTGGCACGGATGGCTCCGTCATCGACAGGATCCGAACTCATAGGCCGAACGCTTTTCCATTGCTCCACTTAGGAGCTCATTGTTGAGTATGTTTTTCCGCAGAGAGAATCCCAGTGAGTCTAAGAATCGATTATTTTTTTTACTAGTGCAAGGCTGAGCCATCTGTGCTTTGCTCAACTAGATTTTGGACAGCGGTGCATCTCCAGAGGCCATATAAAACATCATTATTATGCAGCCAGGCAAGAGGGCACTCGTCTGAGTGTGTACACGCCTGCCTGCGAACATTGTAATCAGCCACGAAGAGTGCAGTACTGAATGTTGGCATTGTGAGAGGCGTTAAGGGCAACTTGCCAGACGTCACCACTAAGTGCTGACTCAAATAATGTATACTGTAGCGATTGTGTGGGTGTGTGGATAAGGATGTGTCTGAAGTCTGATCTCAGCAGCTCACCTCACATCCTTTAACACACATGCACATGCATACACACACTCACCGCACACCACACATACACACACACTCTCATGTGTGGCATCACAACTGTTGCCCTCTGTGACATTGCTGCCTGGCTGTGTCCTCATCTGCCAGTCATAGCCTTTCGCCCCTCATCCACCCTCCTTCCCTCCCTTTCCCCAATTTCCCCCTCCCTCCTTTGTTCTCTCCTTTGATCTCTCTCTCTCTCTCGCTCTCTCTCTCACTCACACACACACATTGACATCGATGCACACAGAGGATAATCACACCCCCCCATTAGCTCTTCCGTTGCAAACGTCATCAGCTGGCCCAGCTCCGTTATTTGCTAAATGTGTATGAGCATCTCCTCTGCATTTCCCCTATCTCTCTCTCTCTCTCTCTCTCTCTCTACCCCTCCTCCTCCTCTCCTGCACTGTGTTCACACCCCTCCCCGAGCAGCCGCACTAGTCTCTGTGTGTGTGTGTGTTTATTCATGTGCGCATGCGTGTGCGCTGGCCGGATTGAGCAGTTTGCCGGCACTGCAAGGTGACTGGACGGATGGTAAGAGCTCATAGCTTCACAAGGGATTCTGCAGCATCCTTCTTTCTTTCTCACTCCTCATAATCCCTTGTTTTCTTTTTCTCTCTCTCTTTCTCTCTCTGTCTTTGGGTAGACGGAGGTGGACCGGCTGCCCTGTCTCCAGCATCTCTTCCTCAGCGCTAACAGCATCAGCAGGTAAGAGAAAGTGCAGCTGCATTTTCCCCCCTCCTCTCCACGACTCCACAAAAGTGCTGAGGTAGACATCTTTTTGTTTTTTGCCCTGCCCACGCGTGAGGACTGATACTACATTACAAGATAATTGTGCTATCAGTGAGTAGATGCTGCAGTTGCTAAGGAAGTTGTGTATATATTTATGTGTATATATAAATATGTAAGTATTCATATATCTTCTTCCCCCTCCCCTCTCTCTCTGCGTGTGTATATTTGGAGCTCTGCATGTCCTGTTTCTTTACTCTGAAATCCTTTGTCCTGGTTTTTGCCGTGTCATGCGTCCCACCTCTAGCTGAGCATAGAGAGAGAGAGGAGAGAGAGACAGAGTGAAAGAGCGACTCTGCGATTTGTTACTGACATGATAAAAGTGTGATTGTGGAGGTGATAGGGTGATGGAGAAGGTGGAGGTGATGGGGTACTGGAGGAGATGATATAGTAATGGAAGAAGTGATGGGGTGATGAGGTAATGGAAGAGGTGATGGAGGAGGTGATGGGGTAATGGAGGAGATCATAGAGGAGGTAATGGGGTGATAGAGGAGGTAATGGGGTGATGATGGAGTGATGGAGGGGTGATGGAGGAGGTCATGGGGTGATAGAGGAGGTGGGGGGTGATGGAGGGTGTAATGGAGGAAGTGACTGAGGGGGTGATGGATGAGATAATTGAGGGCTGATGGCTTAATGGAGGGGGTAATGGAGGAGGTGATGGAGGGGGTAATGGAGTGATGGAGGAAGTGATGGGGTGATGGTGTAATGGAGGAGGTGATGGAGGAGGTGATGGGGTGATGGAGGGAGTCATGAGGAGATGATGGAGGGTGTAATGGAGGAGAGATGGAGGATGTAATGGAAGAGGAGATGGAGGGAGTATTGGAGGAGGAGATGGAGGGAGTATTGGAGGAGATGATGGAGGGTGTAACGGAGGAGGTAATGGAGGGTGTATTGGAGGAGGAGATGGAGGGTGTATTGGAGGAGATGATGGAGGGTGTAACGGAGGAGGTGATGGAGGGTGTATTGGAGGAGGAGATGGAGGGTGTAATGGAGGAGGTGATGGAGGGTGTATTGGAGGAAAAGATGAAGGGTGTATTGGAAGAGGAGATGGAGGGTGTATTGGAAGAGATGATGGAGGGTGTATTGGAGAAGGAGATGGAGGGTATATTGGAGGAAAATATGGAGGGTGTAATGGAGGAGGTGATGGAGGCGGTGATAGAGGGTATAGTGGAGGTGGAGAGGGAGGGTGTAATGGAGGATGTAGTGGAGGGTGTAAAGGAAGAGGAGATGGGAGTGATGGAGGGTGTGATGAAGGGGGTGATGGAGGGGGTGATGGGGGTGATGGAGGAGTAGATGGAGTGTGTAATGGAGGAGGAGATGGAGGCTGTAATGGAGGAGGTGATGGAGGAGCCCAGAGAGAGCACTGATCAGAAATGGTTAAAAGGTCCAGGTTGATGATTTATTCATACTGCTGTGGCCTGTGAGAGAGAGAGAGAGAGAGAGAGAGAGAGAGAGAGAGAGAGAGAGAGAGAGAGATATGCAAATGTGAAAGGCTCCAGCTGTGTTCTATTCTCTTCTCTATTTTTTTATTCTCTGTTCATGTGTTCAGTACAGTTTAATGGGATTAGTATGTGGATAATACAGGGATAGATCATATTAAAGTTTATAATTACACAACTTCCTTACAGCATTATATACATATAGTAAAGTTTCTGATTATTTGTGTGTGTGTAGTTTTGATGAGCTGGCCTGTCTGGGAGACTCGTGCTCTCTGAGTGAGCTCACCCTGGATGGGAACCCTGTAGCTCAGGAGTCATGCTACAAACAGACCGTGCTGCGCTGCGTGCTTCCACTCCGGCTGCTGGACATGAAGCGCATCACAGTAAGAGTGAAAGAGTGTGTGTGTGTGTGGCTGTGCGGGTGTGACTCTACTTGGGAGGTCTCTGCTGGTCCATACAAGCTCGCGTGCATTAACTATATTTATACAACAGTGCTGTTGAATTCTCGAATCTGTTGAATTGTTGATTAGTTTTCTGTTACAGCAGCTCTGACAGTCGTTCTGGCCGTAATCCAAATCACAGATATATATTTATATATATTTTTTGTTCTGTTTCTATAGTAACGGCTCATTCACATGCCGGATGCTCCACATAATCTAAGACTAATAATAAACAGGTTATGAAAACATTATTTAACAAATAAAAATGTATAACCGTCGATATGGTGACGCTTCCTGTAGATGTTACTTAAGCATTTATGGAAGGAGTCTCCAGTAGATATGTCAGTAATAACAGTAACTAACCAACAGAGGGTCCTCAGCACTAAATATAAACAGTTAAAAAGCATGAAGCGCTATTCATTAATATATTAAAAATCATAATCGTTGGCAAAAAGTGTATGTGGTATAAGATGAAATTCTTCAATTATATAAAAATAATCCATGTAAGGTTGATAACAGTAACTCTGCTTCGCATTAGACCACATCACACCATCCTATCGTGAATTATTTTCCTGTATTCGGGGTCGTCTCAGCAAGAGGCCGTGAGTGGATTAAGTACAGCTTGTCTGTTTCGTGTGTGTGTGTGTGTGTGTGTGTGTGTGTTGTACCCAGAGGCTTTTCAGCAGGCAGTGTCCAAGTCTGAGCATGTACATGATTATACACACACACACAATGCCCATAGCACCCTGTATTCTGCCGCAGACACACCGCCCTTCTGCAGTGAATCGCTTTACCGTTATTCACCTGGATGTTTCTCCAGAACCCATCTATCAGCAGAGAAGCTTCCATCTCGGGGAGAAATCAGTGAAATCATCAGACACTCGCAAAAGCCATATAGAAGTAATTCTAAGTATTCCACACATCTTTTCAATAAGAACAGCTGATTCTGAGAGATTCTTCTGAGCGTGTGGCGTCTACCTGATCTCAGAGCTGATGCCTCAGGCCGAGCTCTAAACAGAACAGGGGAGTTACACACACTGCTTTAGTCATGTTAGACTTAATTATGAGTCAGCAAAGTGCCAATTCAAGTGAAATGCTTCAATTGTGTCAAGAACAGGAAAGAGGCACATTCTGTAGCAGCTCCACATGCTAGAGAGCAGAGTATTGTTGTGGGTTTTTTTTTAAATTAAATGTCAAAAGGTTAAACAATAAAGACAGTTTTCACAGCCTTCTTTGCTCATATTTATCAAGGGTGCCAATATTAGTGGAGGGCACTGTTGTATTTATATAACGTATAAAATGTTCTTATATGTATCACAAGCACTTCAGGCAACTATTGTTGTTGTAAATGTGCTTTATAAATAAAACCTACTTACATATTTAATTACTTACTTATATATTTACTTCCTTACTTTATTTTCTTGCGTATTACATATTTATTTACTTATATATTTACTTATATATTTACTTCCTTACTTATTACATATTTCATATCTTACGTGTTACATATTTACTTACTTATATTCAGTATCTCACAAAAGTGAGTACACCCCTCACATTTGTGTGAATATTTGATGATACCTTTTCATGGTACAACACTGAAGAAATGACACTGTGCTACAATGTAAAGTAGTGAGTGTACAGCTTGTGT
>JAFFST010048368.1:70331-86045 GCA_022414735.1 Noturus placidus | reverse complement strand
ATAGTATGTTATAACAAGGGGGGCAATCACTTTTTCACACAGGGCCATGATGGTTTGGATTTTTTTTCACCTTTAATAATAAACACCTTCATTTACAAATTGCATTTTGTGTTTACTTGTGTTGTCCTTGACTATTGTTTAAATTGGTTTGATGTTCCGAAACACTTAAGTGTGACAAACATGCAAAGGAACAGGAAATGAGGAAGGGGGCAAACACTTTTTCACACCACTGTACTGTATATCATTCTACATATCGTGTATGGTAGAAATGCCTTCACGAATTATTATCTGGCATTTTGTTATAACGCCCACCCCTAATAGCACACCTTTGTAGATCTCAAGGAAACCCCTTAGACAGATGAGTGTGGAACAGAGTAATATTTCTATCTACAGTCCTTTTTAAGGCTGCTGATGACTTTCAAATATTTGACTGATCATTCCCCTCCCCTCATCTCCTCTCTCCTCTTATCCCCTAGAGCCATCATTACCATGTTTTGATCGTAATGACAGAAATGCCTCTCTCGTTTTCTCTCTCTCTCTCTCTCTCTCTCTCTCTCTACACAACACTGAGACTTCACGCTGTGACTCACATCAGGGAATTAGAGCCCAGTTAGAATCAGCTATTTCTTACACCTGTTTATTCCAACAGTCTGATATACAAGCTGGATATTGGCTCTGACTAGCAGTCAGCAGTGTCCTATGGACACTGACACTATGAGCTGACAGCTCTTACTGTGTGGTTTGTGAGTGCACTGTGTGTGTGTGTGTGTGTGTGTGTGTGTGTGTGTGTGTGTGTGTGCATATTCATATAGGTATGTACCTCTGTATGGTGACCAAATGTCCTTGTAATAAAAAGAATATGTGGCAGTTTTGATCTTGTCAAGACATTAGTCTTGTTCCCATGAGGGATATTTTAATTATTTAAATAACTATAAATTTAAATGAGTTTAAAGAAAATATTTAAATAAATATTCTGCATACCATGGCAAAAGAGACTTGCACACTGAGTCATTTAGGACATCAGTATCAGATCATTATTGAGCATTGGTCAGTACATAGAGCTGATATTGAAATTGTATTGAAAATGGAGAACTGATTAATCCCAAAAATGACCTCGATGAGATATAACGTGACATTAACATTAATGTGCTACACAACTCTGTGTGTGTGTGTGTGTGTGTGTGTGTGTGTGTGTGTGTGTGTGTGTGTGTGTGTGTGCGTGAGAAGTGAACTGAGTGCTAATGTGAACAGCACTTACTGATCGGGTTGAGGATGCTGCTGCTCGTCTCCTCTGTGTGCCCCGTCACCTTTTCCTTCCTCTCCTTGTGGCCGGTGCGCCGGCGATGGCGTCTCCGTCGTCTGTAGCTCTTAGGTACATGCACGCCAATGTAGATGGTGTGGTGGCCTGTGAGAGACATGAGGAGGAAAATAAGCCTTAGAGTTGAGCTAACTTTCCCAAAAGCAAGGGATCACAAAAATATCTGTTAAACAGTAGAGCAACCATCACATTGCACATGTCTCTACCAGTTAAAATCTTAATTTGACAGCATTCTTGAGAAAATAGTTTCAGGCCATTTGAGAAGAGACAGCATGCCACAGAGTCCACGTACGCTTACTCTAACCATCAGTAATGTACTGTATGTCCTATTGTCCCAAGCAGTACAACTGTAAAAGGTGGTTTTATGTACACATATCTTACTTTCATTCTTACCTTTTCATTAATGTTCCACATCTATTCTGCATTCTTTTGTTTGGTGTATCATTTATATAAAGGAAAACATGGCTCTTCCTGATTTAAGTTCAACCATATGTCTCAGTAAGAGATGGAAATCGTGTGATTAGGATCAAAAGGATGTCAATCGTAAAAAAAAAAAAAAAAAAAAAAAACATTTTGGAGGAAAAACTTCTTTGGTTCATTTTTATCCAAACAGGTCATAAGGATCCATCGTGGATAGCACAAACCCCAATTAACATTTCTTAACAAACATAGAGAGCTTTGAATTATCCCGCTGAACTGAATATATCAAATGCCATCCATATTACCCTCTACATCATGAAGCTTTCAAATTTAAAGTACTGGCCAAGGATCAGATCAGCAGGATCTGATCCAGAGCTCCACAGATGTTCTCAGCATGAAAAAAGCCCCACACATATAATATAACAAAAACAGTTTACAGCCTTGTATCATGACGGTAACCAATTCTAAAAGAGGGAATGACATACAAGACCTTGAGGTCAGCAGCTGCGTGTCAATTGTTTCCTCATGGTCCACTGGGAGAGCCATTTGGTGTTCTGACCAAAGTGAGGATGTAAATAAATGCCAACTACTTCCTTCACACAATGTATACAGGAAATGGCTTCGTCATTCAAGAAGACATGCTCACAAAAAGGGTCTCTGGCTGACCGTCTAAGCAAATATTTTGATTGTGGAGAGGATATCAGGCTTTAGCAGGTAGTGGTGAACTTCCAGTGTTTAGGTTCTTCTCATGGAGGCACGTTCCATTATTTACGTCCTGTTTGTACCCTTTGAGAACATACAGAGGCACACTCACGACACACTTGTCACTCTGTTTTGGCAAGCAGATCAGAACAAGATGATACGATGACTATTTGACCTTTAGAAAAGCTAGGACACACTGATTATCTAGTATTAAAACATACTCCTTCCGGAGAGTTCTTGTCATCATGCACGCAACAGATTATTAATCATATCGGCCTCCACACACGGGAAACATTTATCACGCACATAGGAAAATATTATTCCCCAGACTATGTTAAACCAAGGCTTTATCTTAAATGACAGAGAGTATTTTTTTGGTTGTGTTCCTGATAGAAAGTTACTCATTTGAAGAAACATCTATTACAATTATACAGAGGTAGCTGCGGTGAACAAGGAACCATTGTGTATTGTAATGTACTGCAATAAACAGTGTTCATGTCATTAAATAAAGCATGTCAGAAGTGAAATAAAGCTTGTGACTGAAACTTTATCACAGCTTATTGTGATAGATTACTGGCATCCTTATTCAACGTTCATTCCAAAGCTGATTCAACAAATCAATAATAAATAAAGATTTTAAGTAAAGCTTTTAACCTAAGCTTCCTCTAAACTAACAATATTTATCGCATTGGGATACAAACCATACAGCCATGAAGTTACATGCTGAGTAATGTTAGCAAAGTATGAAATGAACTAAGATACATGATGTAAATGTTACATGATGTAAATGTTACATGATGTAATTGTAATTGTATTAGTTACATGATGTAAATATAACTAAATCGATCTGCATCAGCTAATGACTAAAAATTAGTCCACTACCATTAGTATGATTTCATTTAACTTTGTTTTACTTAATGCTGATGATCAACTGAACTGAAATAATGGAACCTTCAGCCTCATTTATGAACTACCCACCATAAAAAATAAAAAATAAAAAAAAAAAGATTTAGATAAGATAAACTTTATTGGTCCTGGAAGAATATTGAATTGTTTGGAGGTTGCAGAATGTAAATAAAGAATCATCAAAGGTAAAGTGCAAAATACAAGGTTAAATATAAAAAAGTATGAAGTAAAAAAAATTTGAATTATAAAAAGAAAATGAAATCACAAAGTAACAATACAATTTGTAGACTTAACAATTATTAAATTTATACACATTGTTAATATTGCAACTGCACACAGTTAAACTATAGGTGATTCATTCAAAAAAGGTTAAATGAACAACTATTGCACTTAATATAGTATGTAATATAGTAATTAAGGCATCTTATCTTGGATGTCATAATATAGTGGTTAATGCAGGTTCTGTGTATTTGGTTTATTATTTTGAACTAAAGCAATAAATGTTATTGTTAATTACTTTTCTTACATTGCATTAATTCTGAAGTTCAGAGTTTGTTAAAGTTATCTAATGGTATTAACTAATGGTATTAATAATGTTAGTTAAGGGAACTTTAGTGTCAATCATTACCAATTTATTATTGATGTTGTTCTTACAAGTAATGTTTTGCAAGTTGAAAATTTGATAAAAACATAAAGCAGCACATACTACTAAGAACAATGTTTGAACAGGACATCATCAACAGCTGTTTACTTACAGGTGAATATCAAACCATTTTATACATTTACAAGCATTATTACAATTGTTTTGTACATATCAACACTTTTTAAGAAGATATGCATGTATTTACTAAAGCAGCTTGGTACTACTTACCACTATTATATTAGCACGAACTGCTGAATTTTGCCAGGTATTTCTTTTCACATTGTACATACTTACACATACAAAATATACACCAAGTACAATGATTTAATGCTATTTTTGGACAGAGCTGGCCTGTGACCTTTTCTTTGGCAAGGTTTAGAATCACAATACAATGTGTGAAAACATAACTGATAAGTCATGTAAAGTGCAGTTATTGTGAAATAAAAACACGGTTCTATTGCTTCACTGCCTTTCCATGTTGGGCTTTTAAGGCATAAAGCATTTGCATTTGTAAGTTCTTTTTACAAATTTGCGTCAATGATGTAAGATCATTTTGATGAAAATCCAGCATATTGGTAGACAACTTTAATCCATACAATTAGCCATTATTAGCTAATAATGTCTAGTACATTCACTGAATGTTGAATATTCAATAAACTATTGTGAACTTTTTTACATGTGTACTTGGTGATACAATGCAATACTTATATTATATAAATACATAGTTCTTACAAGCAAGTTGAAAATGTATAACTGGTTTTAAATAAAAGGTAAGAACCATGTTTGAACATTACAGTAGCCACTTACTTACAGGTAAATATCAAATAATGTTATAGATTTACAGGCACTATTAAATTTGTCTTGCACTACCTAGTCTTTTCAGTCTTTTCAGTCTTTGCATATATTAAATCAAAAAGTTTGGTACTACTTACCACTATTATGCTACTTATTAACACAAAATGTCAGGTATTTATTACTTTAGTTACTAAGTATTTACACATTCTACTTGCAAAATATTCACCAAGTACAACTTATTAAGTGCTACATACTAAGTTATTATGAAATTCATGGGCGTAACGACGCACTCTTTGGGGGGGGGGGGGTTGTGACCCCCCAATGTTTAGGAAATACCAATCTGTCCCCCCACCTCCAATTGTACACTTTGTTTCGCCCATACTCAACACAAGTTCGGTGATGTATTTTAGCAGCTCGGTCGGTGATGTATTTTAGCAGTTTCCCCATGCTGTGGCAGCTTCTATCACTCAGAAACCACGTGAATTCAAACAGTAACTGTAATCCTAAAACTATGTTCTAAATATACAAAATTTCAGTATCAAATTTTGGAAGTTTGGCTGCGTGTGGGGGGAGGGGGGATTTAGCGCTTGGACCTCCCCGATGTCCAAGCGTTTGGACCCCCCCAATGTCTATAACATGGTTACGTCTTTGACTAAATTGTGCAAACATTTACTGCTGTACAGTAATGTACTAAAGTCCATTATACATAGTATGTAACAGAAATGCCTTTTTATTACCACTCACTTACCTATTCAATATTAACTGCCAACCAATTTGTGAAAGAAATTGCTACAAATATGTTAAAATCCAAAGTTGACAAAAATAGCCAGGAAGACATTCACCGCCACATTTTAAAAAGCGTTTTGAATGCAAACTAAGGAAATTCTACATAGTCCATTAACCCCATATAATTCTGCAAAACTACCACATTTCTCATTGCATTAGAAGTCTTTTTTAACTTATGATGGGTAAATGATTAGATCTGAGACACTGATTATCGACTAGATTTGATCAATTGTTTATTAGCTAACTAATATTAACTGTGCTGAGACAGAAGTTCTAATCTAAACAACTAGCAATGCAGATAAATCAGCAAATAAATTATAAACTTTGTTTTTTTTACAGCTCTGCTAGCTTTGTTATTAAAAAGGTCCATGCTCTTGGCTCCAATGAGAATACTGTTAAGAAAAGAAAAGTATTCCCTGCATTTATATTGATGTTTAAAGTTTTAGAATGTTTCAAGCTTTGTATTTTTTCCCCTAAAGCTACATTTGAGCATTTTTAGTTTACATTCAGACCATAAATGAAATTGTAATGAAATGCAATGGGAAAATATCCACCATTAGTTAAATATGAAACAGTTCTAAGCACGTGCTTAATGATTAAGCAAAACGATTAAAGTAGACATGTAAATGTGCCAGACATTGAATGAGAAATATAGTGAGGGAAAAAAGAACAAGAAGTAGGAAGGGAGGGGGGGGGGAATCACATTGATGGGGAGTGAGTAAAATAAGGAAAAGGGAGTGAATGCGAAAAAGGTAACAGAAGAAACAGGGAGGGTGGAAGGTGGCTTTGTACAAGACTTCCTGTCCTTTTGGGCAAACCCATAGAAAGCGGTGTGAATTAAATTGGCACACATGCACACAGACTGTCAGTGGAGAAACTTAATAGCCTGAGTCTGGCCAGTCTGTGGGCTTCCAGAGCTCAACACCTTTTGTTTCCACAAATAACAGTGAAGCTCGGACATGGCTTCCACAAGCTACACACTTTTCCAGCATGCTAATACAGTCACAAAGTGACATAATGGGTGATGATATAATTTCAATATACGATAAATTATGTCACAATACCTCTTTCTAATAGTACCCTCAGTACTTCTACATCCTCTACCAATAGCTACCTGGATGTTAATATTCATTTTCTTCTACCAATCACTTCACTTTTCCACCTTATTGTCATGATGTACTCATACTAGGCGCAGTTGCCTTTTACCGTGCCCAAGCAAAAATTGTCCCCCCTCCCCACTCCCCTGCTGGCCTGCACTCACATTGCAATTAATGTTCCAGGCCTGAGTACACTTACGTCATTACAATGCAATTTTTTTGTTTTGAACAAAACAGGAATAAAAGCACTCTCGCACAGCACAATAGAGTCCAACTTTGTAATGTTACTTAGTTTGTGGCTTATTTGGAGTCGCTTGGAGCACGGTGACACATGGCCCTCTCACATGCTTAATTGCCTAAAAGATTTATCACTTATGCAGTGCAGCAATTTACACTTAATCGTGCTGTATGTATCAGAAGATTTTTACGGAGGCAGCTTTAGGAATTTGGAGCTTTACTCGCCAACTTCAATTCCCATTCATCAATACGGTAAGAACCAGACCCACTATTAACCCAAATATTCTCGAATGGAATGGAAAACAAAATGGAATTATTGATATCATGTTTCAAGTTCCATGCTCGGCCACAGTTAGCGATCATACTAGATGAGTCCAGTTGAACCAACTTGGCCTGGGCACGGTTCAGCATTTCAGCAGTTCTGTAGGAGGAAATGCCTTGAGATACAACCTGACAGCCTGACATTGTAACTCATTTAAATCTAACGAATGTAAACCTGTAACTACTCTATATCTGGATATCTATAAGGCTGCTTTGTGGCTGCTTTGTGGCAACATTGTTAAAAACGCTATATATAAAAAAAAAAAGAATTGAATTAAAAATAACCACTCTTTACAACCGTGGTGAGCAGAAAAGCATCTCAGAATGCACAAGACCTCAATCCTTGAAGTGGATGGGCTACAACAGCAGTAGACCTCATCGGGTTCCATTCCTGTCAACCAAGAACATGAGGATTGAAAAAAACATTGCCTGGTCTTTTGCAATCTTCAACTTTCAAGCGTTATGATACTATATTTTTACTACATCAAAATCACTACCAGGATGCAAAAAGGTACATATAACCTCGTTTTAACATTTTATCATATTTATAAATATTCTCAAAAATTGAGAAAATATGTATTATGTTTTTCATTCAGTTATTCATCGTCAGCATCTGCTTTAACCTGGTCAGGACTGTGGTGGACTGAAGCCTATCCCAGGGAACACTGAGAGTGGGAATGCCAGTCCACTGAAGGACACCATGAACAAACATTCACCCCCTCATTCACACCTCTTGGGAATTTAGCACAACTAGTTCACATGCCAGCATGCTTTTGGGAAGTGGGAGGCAACCAGAGGACCAGGAGAACATGCACAGAAACTTCACACAGACAGTGCATATTTATAAAGTCATAAGAATAGCACAGTGTTGACCAGCTTCCTAACCATTTGTACAATTTAATATATGTTGTACATGTAAATTCTTATGAATGAGAATGTGCTGTCTCGTTAATGTTTCATAAATTCCTACGTATTGTACTAAATGTAATGCAGTCCTTCAGTATGACTGTAAGACGTTAACACATGAACTCACACTGGAGTATACTTGAGAGTTAAGTGGTATAGGAAATGTCCACCAAAAATGATTTAGTTCCACAACCTGGGAACGCTCAGTATTCTCTGGCAAAAGGAAGCAGGGAGGGGTTGTCTGAGAGTTCAGTCAGTGGTGAAAGGAAATGTCCCAGCTGTAAAAATGCAAGCATAGTGAAGAGAAAAATCTTGGATATACATACTAAACTCAGCATATTACAGCATTCCGTACTCATGTGATAATGTCCTTAAGAATTGGTTTCAAAATGTCAAGGCAACCTTGTGTTTACTGACAAAGTACTTAAGCTAAGTGTTTTCTTAACAGAAGGTCATCATTTTTACATCCCAAACCCTCAAATCTAGTTTAACTATCAAGACTCACTGACATCTCAAGAGTGTTACTACAGTGTAGCCTCGGTGGCTGATAATGCACTGTAAACATCAATGGATATCTAGCTGTGAGAAACATTTCTGTAGAATGCTATTGCTAACAGCTAACTAGTCTATTACATAGCTTAAAGTTATGACATGGTGTGTGGAGGCAACTCTCCTTTCGCTTTCTGATGCAGTATCAATGGCGAGGTTCACATTACAAACCTTATTGCTTTACTACATTTTTATACAGATACCTTGATTGAAAATTTGTAAGTGAACTGTATCTGACCCATATGCATAAATAAAATAATAATAATAATAATAATAATAATAATAATAATAATAATAATAATAATAATAATAATAATAAGTTAATGTTAACAATGTGCATGCTTTAGAAACAACAACGTTCATTCGGTACGGCTTAAGGCTTTGTGAATAGAAATAAAGTAAATACAAGGAGAAACCAAAGATTGTTTGCACTGAAGGTCAGCTAACAGCTTATTGACAAGAAGATAACAAAGTACAGATTTTTCTGTATTTGTGGCTGTTTCTATAACTTCAGTGCTAAAAATATGAGACATCCCACATACACAAAAATGACGATGAATCACGTATATAAGCAAATCTAAGACCACATTAAAATGTGTTTGTTGTTCACATAGCTTTGAGTTTATTGTGAAATATTGTAATTGTCACTTTATATTCTGGAACTGGTTTTTGCTGCCAGCATTGCTGCTATACTTGTGCTGCTACATAATACACAATAGCTTACAGTTTACAGTCCATGTTTACAGTTTACAGTCCATGTTCTGTGTATCTAATGTCCTGTGTATTTACTGTTTTGTTCTGTGTATTAACTGTTTTACGCTCGTCTCACACTGTTCTGTATCTGCACTTGTGTACTGTTCTATGTTGCATCATGGTCTCGAAGATACGTCATTTCATTCAACCGTATACAAGCTATATAGAGGAATGACTATAAAAACCATCTTGACTTGACTTGATTCTCTCTTGCTGTTAGGTCTTAAAATGTATTCCAATAACTACAATTTTACCAAACACTAGCATCTGGGATATATCTCTTACCCAAAACTACTAAATACTACCGATGTCTAAATGAAATCTAAACTAAATTAAAAGCTATACATCTACACAAATGCATTTTTAAAAGGAATTTGAATAAAAATCTGATTGTAAAAAAATTCATTCTGTTCACATTGAGCAAATTAAAAAAACTGCTTGCCCTATTACTAATTCAAAGAATCCTCCAAAACTTTGGGTGTAACATTATACTATGGCAACAAAAAAAAGAGAAAAAGAGAATCATTGTAATTGACTTCATGATTTCACTACCATTATTTAAATTCCAGAGCTATAGAAAAGCAGACTCTGGGTCTTAGCCAAAAATTTGTTACATTATCAGACAGTTAGTGAAGCACACAAAATACCATGTGATACCTGTTTGCCGAATGTTTAAGACTGGGCCAATGAGCAAGGACACAAAGTTTTAATGGCCATCTTATGTATTGAATTTGAACATTCTGAAAGTAAAAAAAAAACATGAAACAGGGCGGCTGTGGCTCAGTCGGTAGAGCGGGTTGTCCACTAATCCACTAATCGTAGGGTTGGTGGTTCGAATCCCGGCCCGGGTGATCCCATGCCGAAGTGTCCTTGGGCAAGACGCTGAACCCTAAGTTGCCCCCGATGGCAAGCTAGCACCTTGCATGGCAGCTCTGCTACCATTGGTGTGTGAGTGTGCTCTCATTTGTAAGTCGCTTTGGATAAAAGCGTCTGCTAAATGAATAAATGTAAATGAAAATATGTCAATACTTTCTGAGTTGATCTAGTACAATAGATTGTATTATTCTCCTTACGCCAACTAAAAGCCAAACTAATGTTCAAGTATCAAAATTTTTCATGCTCACATTCTGTACTCAATTGCAATGTTTATGAATGCAGAAATACATCACTATATGACATGTAGATAAGATATAGTTTTAAAAAATCATGGTAGAGATCTTACCTTCGACTTCCTCCTCATCACACACATGTTTGAGAAAGGACGCCCCTCTGTCCAACACGGCCTCATCCTCCACCCTGTAATAGTAGAAGAGGAAGAAAGATTGCTCGCATTTTTCTTCTAGGGACAGCATTGAGCCGTAGCCCCTCGGCTGGTTTACCTGTAACATGTTACTGCTAAGGCCAGCCATGTTCCAGGTTAGCAGCTATCACTAATAAGAGTGGCAGTTCTAGCTTTGGACCTGGATCTAGATGAAGAGGAGCTAGAAGGGGGGAAGGTACTGGAAGGTCATGGGCGCATAATCCACCCGATGTGGGCAGGCTGAGAGTCCCTGTTTGATGCTAATTGACTTTGATGAGTTGCAAGGTTCCACGTGGTCAGAAAACACACTAAGCAAGCTTAGACTCACATGTTGCATAGAGGGAAACTTCCTCTGACCTAAATAAGCACATACAGTACACTTCCTAACACATAGACAGGTGGGTCGGCACATGGTTAGCGTGCAATCATCTGCTCTATGAGCTTAGAGCTTAGGTGAGCTTGTTTTGGGGGTATAATATAGAGCTCTAAAGTAAAGTTATTTCCTGTTTTGGAGTTTCTTTTAATAGGTATAGCAGACATGTAATATATGTGCTTTACTAAATAATATCTCATTCAATAAAATGAAGTAGGTTAAGCAATGAACAAAAACCTGTGTGGCCTGTGTTAGAAAGAAGAAGGTAAGTGTGGATTATTTTCCTGTAACTATAACTATAACATCCCAAAGAGTGCTAGTCCTCTTCCACCACATTGATTTGCCAATGATTGCAATTTTTAATTTATTAATGAGCAACAGATCATGCCTTTGAACTGTTTGTAATTACAGTTAATGTTATGGAATAAAATATTCCTATAGGACTGTATTACAACAAGCACATTAATTACGAATATAATTTACGTTACAGCTGGAACTACGGTCAGAGCCGTGCTGTTACAGAAAATTAATCCACATCTTCTAAACCAAAAATACAACAGTGCTCTGCTATAAATATTTATAATATTCAACCTCTTAAACTCACAGACTTGCATTCATCCCTCATATAACAGCATATAATGTTCTTCCTACTACCTTTACTGTAGTTAGTGAATAATATACTTAAAGGTAAATACCACATTAATAAAGTGCTTTTCACATTTCTCTGTAAGAATTGACAGAAATGGACTCCAAGAATTCCAATAATAATGAAGTTTAGTAAACCCTAAACAGCTCCGAACCTAATCTCCTGGATCATTTAAACCACTCAAAGAACTTTCCCTCAACGATGTGCCCAAGTCCTTAGATAGTTCATCCAAACATGCTTTCCGAAAAGTACTTATGAGGCCATTTACAGATCCCTATTTAAGCTTAAATGGTCAATCTGCATATAAATGTCCTTGCATTAACCATTTCTTTGTGAAGCAGCTATAGACAGGAGTGAAGCCATTCACCCTAAACAGCTTAAGTTCAATGGTTTGCTGCTTTCTTGCAGGATCTGACACATGAAACTGTGAAACTTTCTTAAGTGTAAGATAAAAGGAGTCCAAAGACCAAAAAACACAGACATGACATGAATCCAGTGTTAAACAAAGAGTAGTTTGGCACACTGAAACTAAGACTTACAACACTATTATATGATGTACATATGAGTAGATGTGCTTCAATGTCACTCTCATAGATCATTTTGGAGAAGCAGATAAAAAGTTTTGCAATGCAAAGTGCATTTGGAAAGGACGGCTGTGGCTCAGTCGGTAGAGCGGGTTGTCCACTAATCCACTAATCGTGGAGAAGGTGGTTCGAATCCCGGCCCAGATGATCCCATGCCAAAGTGTCCTTGGGCAAGACACTGAACCCTAAGTTGCCCCCGATGGTAAGCTAGCACCTTGCATGGCAGCTCTGCTACCATTGGTGTGTGAGTGTGCTCTCATTTGTAAGTCGCTTTGGATAAAAGCGTCTGCTAAATGAATAAATGTAAATGTAAGTATTCACAGTGCTTCACTTTCCCACATTTTGTTATGTTACAGCCTTATTCCAAAATGGATTAAATTCATTATTTTTCTCAAAATTCTACAAACAATATCCATAATGACAACGTGAAAGAAGTTTGTTTGAAATCTTTGCAAATTTATTTAAAAAAAAAAAAAAAAGCATATGTACATAAGTATTCACAACCTTTGCCATGACACTCAATATTGAGCTGAGGTGCATCCTGTTTCCACTGATCATCCTTGAGATGTTTCTACAAATCGACTGGAGTCCATCTGTGGTAAATTCAGTTGATTGGACATGATTTGGGAAGGCACACACCTCCATCATCCGTAAATGGAAGAAGTTTGGAACTAGCAGGACTCTTCCTAGAGTTGGCCGCCCGGCTAAACTGAGCAATCGGGGGAGAAAGGCCTTAGTCATGGAGGTGTCCAAAAACCCGATGGTCACTCTGACAGCGCTCCAGCGTGTATCTGTGGAGAGATGAGAACCTTCCAGAAGTACAACCATCTCTGCATCACTCCACCAATCAGGCCTGTATGGTAGAGTGGCCAGATGGAAGCCACTCCTCAGTAAAAGGCACATGACGGCCCGCCTGGAGTTTGCCAAAAGGCACCTGAAGGACTCTCAGACCATGATGAAATAAAGATTGAACTCTTTGGCCTGAATGGCAAGCATTATGTCTGGAGGAAACCAGGCACCAGTCATCACCTGGCCAATACCATCCCTACAGTGAAGCATGGTGGTGGCAGCATCATGCTGTGGGGATGTTTTTCTGTGGCAGGAACTGGGAGACTAGTCAGGATCGAGGAAAAGATGAGTGCAGCCATGTACAGAGACATCCTTGCTCCAGAGCGCTCTGGACCTCAGACTGGGGCGAAGGTTCATCTTCCAACAGGACAATGACCCTAAGCACACAGCCAAGATAACAAAGGAGTGGCTACAGGACAACTCTGTAAATGTCCTTGAGTGGCCCAGCCACAGTCCAGACTTGAACCTGATTGAACATCTCTGGAGAGATCTGAAAATGGCCGTGCACCCACGCTCCCCATCCAACCTGATGGAGCTTGAGAGGTCCTGCAAAGAAGAATGGGAGAAACTGCCCAAAAATAGGTGTGCAAAACTTGTAGCATCATACTCAAAAAGACTTGAGGCTGTAATTGGTGCCAAAGGTGCTTCAACCAAGTATTGAGCAAAGGATGTGAATACTTATGTACATGTGATTTTTTTGTTTATTATGTTGAATAAATTTGCAAATATTTCAAACAAACTTCTTTCAGGTTGTCATTATGGGGTATTGTTTGTAGAATTTTGAGGAAATTATTAATTTAATTAATTTTGGAATAAGGATATAACATAACAAAATTGGGAAAAAGTGAAGCGCTGTGAATACTTTCCGGATGCACTGTATCTTACAATAGACATTAGGCCTGAACAGAGTGAGTGACGCACGAGCTAACATAGTTACTTACCTAGTTACAAATGTTGCTAGCTTGGTTGTTATGGTTAGCTAAATTTATCACAATCCTTATATAAACATTGGAATGTTAGTCAAAGACGATGTTAGCTATGAAGCAGTTAAACATCCAGCTTATTACTGAGTTCTTAATTTTAAAACACATTATTTAGTAACTAGTATGAAGTATTCAGTAACTACATGCAAACTAACTGAAAAGCTGCAGTTACAAGAGTGAGGAATGTAACCCTAGACCTAATGACAAGTCCAGGTCCTTGCTAAAACTCTCGCTTCAAAAAAAATGGACTGCGTTCATGTTGCTTACATGCAATGTTGATTTAAATATTGGTATGTCAAACAATAGCTGTGCTCGTGCTGTATTGTGGATGGGACACTCCCAAGAAGCACTGCTCACACATAATAATAATAATAATAATTTATATAGCGCTTTTTACAATGGTACATTGTCTCAAAGCAGCTTTACAGAAATATCATTTTTACATTTACAAGCGACTTACTAATGAGAGCACACTCACACACCAATGGTAGCAGAGCTGCCATGCAAGGTGCTAGCTTGCCATTGGGGGCAACTTAGGGTTCAGTGTCTTGCCCAAGGACACTTCGGCATGGGATCACCCGGGCCGGGATTCGAACCACCAACCCCACGGTTGATGGATTAGTGGACAACCCGCTCTACCGACTGAGCTACAGCCGCCGAGCTACAGCTACAGCTCACACATGCTGCCTATCAATATTCATGTGATATGTTCAATATCATGCCTTGTGATGGACTGGCCCGATGGATGGATGGATGGATGGATGTTCAATATCACTGGATATTATAAAACTGAATATAATCACAATGGCCTGTATCATGATACATAGATGCAATATTTGTTTTTTTAAGGGACAGTAAAGCTGCATAAAAAAATTACTCAAAAACTGATGTAAAAACAATATGTTATTATCAAATCAAACTGTGAGTAACAACAGAGTTGGTCCGTGTTATAAAAGTTCTGGCAGTACTCAGAATACCTAGAAAATACCTAGAATACCTAGTTACAATATTCTAGGAAAACATCTTGTCATGTCATGTGATGTGATATCGATATATCCTTATAGTGCTCAACTGAATCAGCATAGACCTAGTTATTTTAACACAGTTTGCTTTCCTTTTTCATAAGAAAATCATACTAAAAAATCAACAGATTATCTGGCAACATAAACTGTGATCGCATGTACATAAGTACAAATGAAAATAATCACCACAGCCAGGAATTATAGATTTGGTTGATCTGATAGCAGTGCTGTGGCCAGTGAGACATGTGTCTCTTATCTCTTCCAGATGCAATAAACCAAACTTAAAAAATGCATTTAGAACAATTTGTTCTTGTGTCTCCATCAACAAGACCATCAGATCATAAAGTTGAAGTTTCTTTCCGATTCTTCCTGCTGAGGAGCGGTTTGGAGTTTGCGTTTTGTGGCATGGCCTCTACAGTGGTGTGAAAAAGTGTTTGCCCCCTTCCTCATTTCCTGTTCCTTTGCATGTTTGTCACACTTAAGTGTTTCGGAACATCAAACCAATTTAAACAATAGTCAAGGAC
>JAFFST010048368.1:33697-66197 GCA_022414735.1 Noturus placidus | reverse complement strand
AAATAAACAAATAAACAAACAAACAAATAAATCAATAAAAAAACTGAAACTATTTCTCAACTTTAAGAGTGTTCAAATCACTGGAAAACCAAACCAAACACATGCAGATGTTTTCATATGAGGGCTATATATTCCGATAGGGGAAAGAAAAGAAAAAAGTTCACAGAAACTAAAAAGGATAACAACAAAGAAGGGAGAGAAAAGGAGAGGAAGAATCTACATTTACATCTACATCAAGACAAATAGCAAAACAATCAAATAGTCTACCTTCCGTTTTCTGTTTCTTCCGCAGACCTTTAGGTCGACATGTGAACGCGCACAGTTCCCCTAAAGCGCGTGAACTCGCCACAGCTCCGGTTCATATTTGTAGCGTCATTCATGCGAAAACGTCACACAGAAATGAGACGTCACACAGAAATGAGACGTCACACAGAAATGAGACGTCAGGGGGGGGGAAGCAAACAACCCCGGTGACTGTTCACCTGTGGAGTGATGATCCTGTCCAACAGGCTGGTGCTCAGTGCGGAAGGACAGCTGAATTCACCTGGGTGAACCCAGAAGCACACTGGACTGGACACTGAACACGGACTAGGCTAGTTTCGTTTTTATTTTATTTGATATTTTTTATTTGTTCTACGTAAACACCCGTCTCAGTGTTAGCTCTGTATTTGTCACAAGGTTGCTGTTGTGAATTTCTGCACGCTGCCAACTCTCACAGCGACTTTCTACTGTTCATATTCACGCACGAGACACAGTGAC
This sequence comes from Noturus placidus, assembly GCA_022414735.1. Classification (NCBI taxonomy): domain Eukaryota; kingdom Metazoa; phylum Chordata; class Actinopteri; order Siluriformes; family Ictaluridae; genus Noturus; species Noturus placidus. The sequence goes on along the minus strand of JAFFST010048368.1, from coordinate 65,438 downwards.
CCCTACTGGAGATCAATTCAATTCAATTCAGTTCTATTCAATTCAGTTCTATTCAATTCAGTTCTATTCAATTCTATTCAATTCAATTCAGTTCTATTCAATTCAATTCAATTCCGTTCTATTCTATTCAATTCTATTCTATTCTATTCTATTCAGTTCTATTCAATTCTATTCAATTCAATTCAGTTCTATTCAATTCTATTCAATTCAATTCAGTTCTATTCAATTCAATTCCGTTCTATTCTATTCAATTCAATTCAATTCTATTCTATTCTATTCAGTTCTATTCAATTCTATTCAATTCAATTCAGTTCTGTTCAATTCAATTCAATTCCGTTCTATTCTATTCTATTCTATTCTATTCTATTCCAATTCTATTCTATTCTATTCTATTCTATTCTATTAAATTTCAATTCAATTCAGTTCTATTCAGTTCTATTTAGGGCGGCTGTGGCTCAGTCGGTAGAGCAGGTTGTCCACTAATCCACTAATCGTGGGGTTGGCGGTTCGAATCCCGGCCCGGGTGATCCCATGCCGAAGTGTCCTTGGGCAAGACACTGAACCCTAAGTTGCCCCCGATGGCAAGCTAACACCTTGCATGCAGCTCTGCTACCATTGGTGTGTGAATGTGCTCTCATTAGTAAGTTGCTTGTAAATGTAAAAAAAAAAAAAAAAGATATTTCTGTAAAAGCTGCTTTGAGACAATGTGCCATTGTAAAAAAGCGCTATACAAATTGATAAATTATTATTCAATTCTATTCAATTCAATTCAGTTCTATTCAATTCAATTCAGTTATATTCAATTCAATTCAGTTCTATTCAATTCTATTCAATTCAGTTCAATTCAATTCATCCATCCATCCATCCATCCTCAACCGCTTATCCGAAAAGGAAGTTTGGGGTTCCTTGCTGGAGCTGCTACCCCCGCGACCCGACCCAATTCAATTCAATTCAGTTCTATTCAATTCTATTCAATTCAGTTCAATTCAATTCAATCCCGTTCTATTCAATTCAAAGCAATTCAGTTCAGTTCTATTCAATTCAGTTATAATCAATTCTATTCAATTCGATTCAGTTATATTCATCCATCCATCCATCCATCTTCAACCGCTTACTCCTTATCAGGGTCACGGGGAAACCTGGAGCCTATCCCAGGAGGCAACGGGCACAAGGCGGGGTACACCCTGGACAGGGTGCCAGTACATCACAGGGCACAAACACATATACACTCACACACACACACTACGGACACTTTGGAGACTATTCAATTCTATTCTACTCAACTTCTCTGTCTTTTGTCCCAGAAGTCTCCATACACAAGGGGAAAAGAACACGTTTTTAGCAAAACATCTTCCGATATTTTTCATACTTAGCTAATATTATAGGTACTTTATGTCATATAGCTTTTAAGAGTACATTTGACAGAAAAAAAGAACGTATTGAAATCATTCTGATCAAATTTGAATGAAAAACGTAGGCTATTTTCTGTGTTCATTTAGAGTTTATTAGATACATTCAACCAGTTAAATCAGACATGCTCATCTTAATGACTGTCAGCCATGTTGGACTGGAGGAACAATATGAAGGGAGTAATAAGAACTGGAATAAATATTTATGTTGCATTAGAGTTATAATCTCATGATTTAGCAGGCAAGTGGTTGGATTTATTTATATCTTGTATCAACTGGCATTCTATTAAGATGATATTATGATGATGATGATCTTATTATTATTATTAATAATAATAATAATAATAATAATAATAATAATAATAATAATAATAATGTTATACAGTATGTCTTGTTTTTGCTTATCTTTCTTAATAAAACCTTTTTGTCTGGCTGTGAAGTAAACATAGCTTACTTTACACAAGCTTTCAGAGGTTAAGAAACATAACATTAAAAAAAATAATTATAATCATTAGTTGAATCCTGGGATGAACAAAACAGTATTTGGAGGTTTGAAGTGGTGATGGCTGGAATCGTGTTAGTGACCAATCACATAAGCAAATATATGTAAGAATATTTGTTGACCACTATAGGTAAATTTATATTTACATTTATGGCATTTGGCAGATACGCTTATCCAGAGTGACTTAGGACCGTAGTACCAGGATCAATAAATACATCCTGGTACTGGTTCACTAGGCCACAGACTAAGAATACCATCACTCTAAAAACTCTGTTGGGAGGTTAAATAGTAGGACAAATCACACAGACAACACTGGTGTTTGTTTTATTTTATTATTTTTTTTTTTTTCGTTTAAGTGCTAATGTAAGTACATTAGAAAGAGTTAGGTCTTTAGACATGTTGTGAAGACTGCAAGTAACTCAGCTGTTCAGACACCTAGGGGAAGTTCATTCCACCACCTAGGTGCCAGAACAGAGAAGAGTCCTGATGCATGTCTTGCTTGTACCCAGAGATGTGGGGACCAGTTGAGCAGCACTAGAGGATCAGAGGTGGTGCAGTTCAGGTTGTGATAAGTGCTTTGAGGTATGCAGGTGCTGGTCTATTCTTGGCTTTGTAGGCAAACATCAGTGTTTTAATTCTGATGCGGGATTTTACCGGAAGCCAGTGGAGGGAGCATAGCAATGGGGTGGTGTGGAGGAACAAGTCATGCATCTGCGTTCTGTATGAGTTGCAGAGGTCAAATGATGCTCATAGGCAGACCTGCCAGGAACTAGTTGCAGTAGTCCAGCCTCAAAATGACAAGAGACTGCACAAGCACCTGAGTGACCTGTGTGGATAGAAATTGATGAATCCTTCTGGTGTTGTAAAGGAGAAATTGACATGAGAGTGTCAGATTAGCAATGTGAGAGATAAAAGACAGTTGATTGTCTATGGTTATCCCAAGGTTGCTCTGCAGTAACCGAAGGTGAGATTAGAGAGCTGTCCAGGGAGATCACAAGATTCTGACGTGGCAATGAATCACCTGGGATGAACAGCAGTACATTTTTGCTGGGATTATGTTTCAGCTGATGAGCTGCCATCCCTGATAAGATGTCTGCCAAACATGCTGAAATCTGAGTGGAAACATGAGTGTCTGAGGGAGGGAAGGAGAGGATGAGGTGATTGTCACTTGCAAAGAAGTGGTATGAAAACTCATGTGAGAATATGACCTCATAATGTCAAGTATAGATGGAGAACAGAAGAGGACTATGTACTGATGGTAAACTTAAAAATCATGGAAGTCATAGATATGCTTAAAAGATCTCGGGTTGTAGTAGTCCCAACTTTTATTCACATTGAGAACATTGCAATTTCACTTTTCCTAAATATTAATTTAAGTTAATATTCGGCACATATAAAAAAAATAAAATGAAAAATGAGGGCAGATGTTGCAAATATCCTTTAAGAGTGCCCTTGACAAAAAAAAGAATGTATTGAAATCATTCCCATGAAATAAAATAAAATTCAAATTTGAATGAAAAACGTAGGCTATTTTCTGTGTTCATTTAGAGTTTATTAGATACATTAAACCAGTTAAATCAGACATGCTCATCTTAATGACTGTCAGCCTTCTCGGACTAGAGGAACAATATGAAGGGAGTAATAAGAACTGGAATAAATATTTATGTTGCATTAGAGTTATAATCTCATGATTTAGCAGGCAAGTGGTTGGATTTATTTATATCTTGTATTTTCCCAGGAATCTTACATCAACTGGCCATCTATTAAGATGATATGATGATGATGACGATGATGATGATTATTATTATTATTATTATTATTATTATTATTATTATTGTTGTTGTTGTTGTTGTTGTTGTTGTTGTTATATGTTTTGTTTTGGCTTATCTTTCTTTATAAAATCCTTTTTGGTCTGTCTGTGAGGTAAACATAGTCTACACAAGCTTTCAGAGGTTGAGAAGCAGAACATTAAAAAAAATCATTAGTCGAAACCTGGGATGAACAAAACAGTATTTTTACTCAATAATCTCTGACATTCACTCAAAGATACAATGATTTGGAGATTTGAAGTGAATTTGCTCATCTCATGCATCCTTTTATAATAGAGAGACACCTTCATAGAGCATGGCTATAAAGTAGATAAATGAAAATTTTACAGCAAGTATTTGTAAGCAAATATCTCAATGTGTGCATTGTTTGTCCATGAGAGTGCTATAATTGCTAAGAAGTAAATGAAAAAATAAAAAAATCAAGCTTTATAATTAAGATATATACTGTATATATATTTTTTTTCTGGCATTACTTTTAAAATGGTAGTCCAATTAGCTTACTATTAATTAATTTAAAGACTTGTGTATAATGGATTCTGGTGTAAAACTGAAGCCCCAAATAAGACAGTGATCTTCTGAATCTTTATTAAAGCTATATAAACATACATTTTGTCCCAAGCAAGATTCCATACACTGTTAAACATTAATATATTGTACATCAATTAGTCACAGTGGCTTATTGTTCCATTTAGCCTGGACTTTGAACTGAGCTGAATCATCACACTCTTACACATTTGTGGTTGTCAGTCAAAATAAACCAAATGTGTTGAGTTCAATACAATCAACAAATTCACAGAATTGAAACTTGTTGTAAATAAGCACTGTGAAAGCATTGTGTTTTAAACTTACTGTGTTCGATTCGAGGTTACATATATAACCATGGTTCTAAGATGAAGTGGAGGACCACTAGGGCACTTTGGTCAGACTGAAGAGAATGGCCAGAGTTTAAATGTGACATAGCAGGGAACAGATAGGAAATTCTTTTTTTCACATATGCCAGAACGTCAGGATGCTGGGGTCAGAGCACAGGGTCAGCCATGATAGAGCACCTGTGGAGCAGAGAGGGTTAAGGCCCTTGCTCAAGGGCCCAACATCTAGGCAGTGCTGGGGTTTGAACCTGGGACCTGACCTTCCAATCAGTAACAAAGAGTCGCCACCACTGCCCCAAAGCTATGATTGACTTCTCTTGTGAGAACCACCTAGCAGCAATCTGAAGAGGCTTGCTGGAGCTTTTATTTGGAGTCTCTTCTTTTGATTTGCGATTGAGACGTGGCACTTTTGATCCAGGCCTACTTTAGTGCAGTGTCTCATGTTGGACTCAGCTCCTATTTGAAGTGCACAGTCTCTCTTTGAGGTTTAGTTCTTATGTCATACCGACCATATCTAATTGCATTTCAAGCTCTACATAGCACAGCAGGCCATTTCATAATAGAAGTAAAAAGTGGCCTGACAGATCAGCAATCAGTAGTATTAATTGAGGCACACGAGACATGAGAGATTGTAATTTACCTGCAAGACCTTTGAAATGGATTTGCATTTGCCCATGCGCACTGCCTGACTAAATTATTTAGTGTAGTAATGTTATCCTGCCCTGCAATACCTAGTTTGTCTAAGATTTATCACAGTTATTATTAATATAAACAATATATATCCTCCTGGATGACAGATATGTGTGCACAGATGTGATTGTATAAGAGATAGAGGGAATAGGCTGAACTAAAGTTAGCATTTTGCTTCATGCTCCACAATACTATTCTTTTGCATCATCTTGTGCCCTGTGATGGACTGGCACCCTGTCCAGGGTGTACCCGCCTTGTGCCCAATGCTCCCTGGGATAGGCTCCAGGTTCCCCGTGACCCTGAAAAGGAGTAAGCGGTTGAAGATGGATGGATGGATGGATGGATTAGATGGTGTGGGCATGTGGGCACTGTTAAATGGTGTGCCAGGCAAAACTGTCCTTATATAAGGACATCATCTTCTATCCCATCTACTTTGTATATAGTATATATTCTTGAAAGACTCTCATATAAGGATAGTGGGGGTATTACTTATTTCTTGTTTTTGGTACATGACCTCACATGGGGTATCTTCTCCCTATACTGGCCTCGCTTCACTGCTTACTTAAACATATAAATGAAAAGCTCTACATGGCACAGCACCAAGTTACATCTCTGACCTCTTCTTCGAACAAATTGCTTTTGAGGTCTTGGTTGAGATTAAAAAACGATCTGACTTTTCCCAAAGATTTTGGAACAGATTTCTCAGACATTTTAATAGAAAATTTAAATCCAAATAAATACATTTTACTTTTCTCAGGGTTTAGAGTCTTACTACGAACTATAGCATCCAGGGATCGGTTCTGCCTTGTTATGGCCTGTCTTATTACTGGATATATTTCATATGTATTGTGATTTGTATTTAATTTCATTTGCATTAACCCACTCTCGTTGTGCTATATACAGCGGGGTCCAGAGATCTGAGACCACATTGAAAATCTGGGAATTTGGACCCCACTGTATGTGCCATATAAATAAATCTAAACTGACCTAAGTTGACTAATTAGTCTTAGCCTTCAATGACCTAAACCTAATCTTTGTAGGTGGTCCAATGGTGCAGCAGATAGCACAGATCCCAGGCTCAGAGATCAATTTTAGTTCAGGTTACTGACAGCGTGGAGTTTCACATTTTCACTCCGTGTTTGCTGGGGGGTTTTTTTTACGGCCAAAAATATGCCCAAAGATAGATTGGCTTCTTCTTCAAATTGCCCCTAGGGGTGTGTGTATGTGTGTGTGTGTGTGTGTGTGTGTGTGTGGGCGCGCATGAGTGCATCCCACCCAAGATGCATTCCCACCTCTTGCCCTATGCTCCTGGGATAGACTGTAGAACCAGTGCAACTCTGACCAGGATAAAGCAGTTACTGAAGATGAATGAATGGAAAATGAGTCATTTCAATGTGAACACAACTAGAATTAAGAATTAAATGATTAAATATGCTTCTGAAGTCCAGGGTCAGGTTGATCAAGTCTAGTCAAGCATATAGCATAACAATGCATGACATACAGTACATATTACTTTTGATCTCATACTAGAAACAGTATAATAGAGATTAATCTGAAATGTGAGCACTAGTGTCCAATTAATTTTCATGTGAAACCAGTCCCATCACTGACACACAGTATCAAATGGCTGACTCACTTCAATGTGTCATTCATAATGACAGCACATTCTAACCATGTTCTGTATAAGCCTGTGTGAAACAAAGACATGCAGGTTATTACTACAATGTGCCTCAGCAGGCTAGGAGGAGATATACTGTAGGTAAACAAGCAGTCAGTCAATGAAAGTGCCGATATGTTTCACAGACCTGTCTGCACTATGAACAGTTACTGGAAAAAAACGTGATGAGGAAGAAAAAAAAGGAATAAAACATGCAAGGGAGAAAAATAAGAGTCAAATAACTGCCTAGTGACTATGAGCAAATATAATGGTACAATACAATATGATTCCTCTTACTGTGCCTTCAAGGATTGTTGGCATCACTGGTTAAAAAAAGGAAAGAATGAAAGAAAAAATTTGTTTTAATATCCTTCATCAGACTTTCAAGATTAGATACTATTAGAAAAAGGATTTTTATTCCTGTAAAAGAGAACTCCTAACTGGTTTGGATCAAGATGATGTTGTAGAGTTTTATATATAGAGCCTTTAAGGGTTCCTCCAGAAGGACAACCAAAAGACCACTTGAGGATATTAGATAGACCGTTTTCTCTAAGAATATAGTCTACACTTACATTTACAGCATTTAGCAGACACCCGTATAGAAGTTTGGGTTCTCTATCAAAAACATACAGTATGTTCGTGCTAGGTCACTAGGTCCGTGACTAAGAATACCATTGAGCTAAAAACCCTGTTATGGAGGTTAGTACAGGCTGAAAAGAAAATACAAAATTCAAGGGTTTTTAAACAAATAAACTAAGTGCTAATTCAAGTGTTTGGTGAAGAGGCAGGTCTTTAATCTTTGTTTGGAGACAGTGACTCAATCAGTGAAGTTAATTTCTACAACATGTCCAGTATAGTTGCCATACAGTCAGCAGTGACTTCTTAGAAAGCATGGTCTATTAAGCACCCTTAAGAGTTTTTCAAGTTGTCCCTCTTAAAGAACCCTAAAATGTTCTATACAGAATCCCACAAATGAGGGCTCTGCTTTAGAAACAGTCATTTAGAAAGGCTTGAGAGACACAAAATCATAATTGCAGTCTAACCTTCAAAAACCCAGGTAACAAGCTGCTTAATCTGGTGTCTTTTTGACAGTTCTGAAATCTAAATTTACAAGCATCCAGTTACCAGTCCATCCATCCATCCAGTGCAGAACCTTAATCACTAAGCCACCTGTTTATTTTGAACTCTCTGTTGCCTGCCTGACTTCCATAGGAAATGGAAAATTCCTGAGCCAGGAATCCTAAAGTATATACTTCAACAACTAATGTGCTATTTTTCCTTTAAGCATGACCTACTCTTGAGAGGTTTCCAGCTGGACAGTTTAGAACATTGGGGGACGTTAAAAATCACATTTGTGCTAAAGTAAATGTAAGGTGTACCGTCTGCCATTAACATCGGCAATTTCCATAACCATTCCTGCTCAATAACCTGAATAAAAACCATGTTTTGACACAAAGAAGCTTCCTAGGAGAGTAAGAGTAAAATAAATAAATTAATAACACACATTTATGCCATACACAGACTATATTATTTAGCATTATGTTCCACCAAGACATTTACCACATTTCCTTAACTGTGGATTATGTCCAAAAGACTAAGCACATTTATCCGAAGCATTCCAAATTTTTATTAAATGTGTGGATGTTATTCAGGAATGCATTCTTTTATGCTTGATCCTTTTTTTTTTTTTTCATTTTTTCTTTGCTGATCTTTTAATGTGACAACACTGAAGAAATGACACTTTGTTACAATGTTACACTTTGTTATACTAATGCCAACATGTACTGTGACATACTGAAGCAGAGCAGTATTCCAGCATGATAACGACCCCAAACACAACTCCAAGACAAACACAGCCTTACTAAAGAAGCTGAGGGTGAAGGTGATGGACTGGCCAAGCATGTCTCCAGACCTAAACCCTATTGAGCATCTGTGGGACATCATCAAACGGAAGGTGGAGGAGCACAAGGTCTCCAACATCCACCAGCTCCTTGATGTCATCGTGGAGGAGTGGAAGAGGACTCCAGTGGCAACCTGTGAAGCTCTGGTTAAGGCAGTGCTGGAAAATAATGGTGGCCACACAAAATATTGACAATTTGGGCCACAATTTGGCCCAATTTTCACTTAGGGGTGTACTCACTTTTGTTGCCAGTGGTTTAGACATTAATGGCTGTGTGTTGAGTGATTTTGAGGGGACAGTAAATTTACACTGTTACACAAGCTGTACACTCACTACTTTACATTGTAGCAAAGTGTCATTTCTTCAGTGTTGTCACATTAGAAGATATCATCAAATATTTACAAAAATGTGACTTTTTGAACATCCCATTATAGATTTAATCCTCTTTTTAATGTTTTATCGGCATTCCAATTTATCCCCAAGGTTGAAGGTCTGTGAAGGTCACATCAACCTTGCCAACACACACACACACACACACACACACACACACATATATATATATATATATATATATATATATATATATACATATACATATATATAATAGTTGACATGTAGTATTACTATCTGTTATCTGATGTTAACATATTTTATGCTTCTATTAGTGAATTAATGAAGAGTGATGTTTGAGAAATATAATTTTAAATAATACAAGTTTAACTGACTGATGAAACAATGGTGACTTTTTATTTTTATTTAAAAGAAAAGATATTTTCTTCAATATGCCAAGTAAAACTTTTCATAATTCATCAGTGTGATAATCAAACTGTTTATATGGAATTAACCACACATATTTATGTAAAAGTCAGATGTAGCAAATCGACAGGTCATGTGTCGTGCTACATAGTCAATGTTCCACTGATGACGCACAGACAAACCCAATTTCTGTGAAAATTCTCAGGACCAGGTGCTAAAAATGACTACATTCATTTCTCCAAAGTTGACCTGAGCCAGAGATCTACTAAATAGTGATCAACCATTAGCTAAAAGGTCGCATGTCTCCCACGCTAGGGTTTGTGATGATCTGTAGTGTCCTTGGGGTGCAGTTTGATTAGTTGCTGTCTACATGGAGTTAAAGTATTACTCGAAAGATGTGATAGATTGCTAGGTTAAGAAACATGTGATAAGATAACCGAGTAATGAATTCAGAGCATTTAGAGTCCCTAAGCACTTAAGTGTGTTAAAGCATGCATCAAAAGGCACAATACGCAATGACAAGAATGGCATTTCATGCTTTCTGTGTCTGTTAAATCTTTTGTAGAGCCACCTGTTTGCTCAGCCTTATTCCAGTAACTTCACAGTGGGCCAGTATTGAGACATTTTAATAACACAGTATTGGAAGCAAAGTCATCTGAAAGAATAGTTAAGGACTCCTAAGACGGTTCCCGTCATCGTCCAAGCAGTCTGACACATCATGTGCCTCTGGCGCATTCCTCAGCACAGGAGCAGAGCGGGACATTCAGTAAAAGAACAGACAGGAAACAATGCCAAACCCAACCTACATAATATAAAAGGGGTCCAGGGCCAGCTGGTAAACAGTAAATAGTGCTAGCAGGGTTAAGACCTCCATCTATTTTAAGAAAATATACATTAACAAAATAAGGGTTAATTTTTGGTCGCCACATTGTCTAATTTGCTGTAAAAATATGGCTTAAAATGTTTGTTTTTTACTCTGGTTAAACCAAGAAGAGGTAGGATTTGAACCCCTGACCCCAAAGGTACAAGGCAAACATGCCAGGACGAGGCACATACTGAGAGCACTATGCCTGTCCACATAGTGAGAAGGAAGACCTCACAAGCTGTTTGGGAAAAATGTTGTGTTAAAATAAAAAATATATACTGACCCCTTGCATTTCCGTTCAACATATCAATCAGTATTGCTCATTTTCATTACAGGTGCTAATAGATCTGGAGTTTGACTGTGAGCGATCCAGTCTGTTTGATAAGGACTCTTGCACTGTCACTTCAGTGTTACATGTCCTTTAATGTCATCATCTTTGAAGATGTAAACAGATATGCTTATATTTATTAATTCGGGGGCGCACGGTGGCTTATTGGTTAGCACGTCCGCCTCACACCTCCAGGGTCCGGGGTTCGAGTCCCGCCAAGGCCATGTGTGTGCGGAGTTTGCATGTTCTCCCCGTGTGTCGGGGGTTTCCTCCGGGTACTCCGGTTTCCTCCCCCAGTCCAAAGACATGCATGGTAGGCTGATTGGCGTGTCCAAAGTGTCCGTAGTGTATGAATGTGAGTGTGTATGTGATTGTGCCCTGCAATGGACTGGCACCCTGTCCAGGGTGTACCCCGCCTTGTGCCCGATGCTCCCTGGGATAGGCTCCAGGTTCCCCGTGACCCTGAAAAGGAGTAAGCGGTTGAAGATGGATGGATAGAAATTGTAATTCTACCTGGAACAGAATTAAAGTCAGGCCAGACAACAATCCACTGGTCATAGCCGGATTATTCTTTACTGACCAGTTCATGAGGAGCTGGGAAGTGATGTTAGTTCTGAAGAGCATCACGAGATTCAGGCTGTTTCACCGAGTTCAGTTATATTCGGTGAGCCAACGCCCTCCTGTGGCCAAATTACACCAGAACCATGAAGTAGAAATACAAGCATCCAACCGCTTAGCTGGTTCACAGAATCGTGTGAAAAAGATTTTTGAAATTTCGTGTAATTCTTTTGATTTATTATTTCAAATTAATATCTTTTTATATTGATTCAACATATTATTTTTGACATAGCAAGTCATTATTCTATCCATCCATCCATCTTCTACCGCTTACTCCTTTATCAGGGTCATGGGGAACCTGGAGCCTATCCCAGGGAGCATCAAGCACAAGGCGGGGTACACCCTGGACAGGGTGCCAGTCCATCACAGGGCACAATCACATTCAAACTCACACACCCATTCATACACTACGGACACTTTAGACACGCCAATCAGCCTAACTAACATTATTTCAAGATATCATAATTTTGATTTCATAACTCATTTCAAGATATTATCTCAGCATAACTTCAAGACATTATTTTGCTTTTTTGACATCATTATTTCAAGATATTTCCCTACTGTGGTTTATTAAGTTAATGTAATGTTACTAACTTATTTAAAGCTATGATCACATTTTTGACATTTATTTTTTCAAATATTGTTAAGATTATTTAGATTTAGTAATTCCTTACTTTGACTTTAAAAAAAAAATCATTATTTAAATCATTATTTACTTATTTCAAGATAGTATCTTGCTATTTTAACTTAACTGATTACCTTCACTTGTTATTTCAAGATATCTTGTTACTTTGACTTAATAGCTTGAAATTTCAATAGATCATTATATTGATTCAGCAAGTTGTTATTTTGACTTTGTTATTCATGTTTACATGTTCTCCCTGTGCTTTGGGGGTGTCCTCCCACAGTCCAGAGATACGCGCTGTAGGCTAACTGACATTTCCAGATTGTCCGTTGTGCATGAATGTGTGTGTGATTGTACCCAGCAATAAGTTGGCATCCCCTGGCCTTGCGCCCCATGTTCCTGGGATAGGCTCCAGGCTCCCCACGACCAGGTGTAGGATAAGGCTAAGTTCACATAAACAACTTTCAACGTCGGCAGATCCCTGTGCTGTTCACGCTACACAACTTGCTCTCCTGTAATCAGGAGTCATGAAGTCATTGTGGTGTTCACACTGTGTGATTGCTCAGAGACAGAGAATCTCACAATGACTCGATCTGTAAGCGGTGTGGAAAATTGATGATGTTTGCGCACCCATTTTCCAGAAGAAACATTCATATAAATTAAGATTCAGTTAAATATCATGTTCACAAAAAGCTATATAAAAGCTAATGAACAAAAGGATCTTTACACTAGGACCCAATTATTGTCTAATTTCCATGACGTGAAAGCACAGTCCTCCCTGGGATCAGTGAAGCTGTGAACTGATACATCCAACCTCAAACTGGCTGAAATCACAGCCATGAAGTTAAAACTATCACGATCCCTCACTCTATTTATCAATCACTCCATCACTCTATCACTATCCACCCCTCTATCTATCTATGGATGAAGCCCCATTTTTGTGCTTAATGGCCAACATAATGCCAGATCAGCTAAACAAGCTTTTTTCCAGAAGCTCACTCAATAGTATCTAGCACAACAATGAGAGGAGGCTAAAGACATCCATGTCAAGTGCCATTAAAGCAATGGCAAGTAGATGGCAGCATTCAGCTCTATCTGTCACTGTGTAGCAGCATGACAAGTGAGCATCAGATGAGGTCATGCATAAGAATCAAAAAGTTCATGCAGCTAGCAGGAAAATTCCTTATAAAATTCTTGATCATAGCAAAGTACAAATAGCTTTAGTTACAGCTGTTTCTTTAAGTTTTCAAACACTGGACAGGTTTATCGCATATTCGGATCTGCGAGGCAGGAAAATGGTCTATCGCCGTTTATCATGCACACACCATATAAAGCCATTGGAACACAGACACTGCCGCATTTATTCACACTTGCGCGTAAAATATCTTTACTCCCCCTACAGGCATGATTTTGGGTGAGACGCGATCAGAGAACCTGGAGGAAACCCACAACGACCCACAGGAAGAACACGTGAAACACCACACTAACGTTCTAAAACTCGTGATATTTTACTAACCACAGAATAAGTTTTCTTGTGTGAACTTTTAAAATCGACTGTTACACATAAAACAAGACAGGAAAATCTTGGTCAAACATTTTATTACACTATAAACAGCATTCAATATTGTACCACAAAATCTTGCCAGTTACACATTTTTCTCTCATTTCCACTGCATACCTTGTGTGTATACATTATTTACAAGTTTCTCAGAAATAACAATACAGTGTAATCTATCATGGCTGAAGGGAAATGCTAATGTTATTCTGAAATAAGGTCTTGAGAAAAGGCCAAGCAATTATATCTATTACAATATGCTGTCAATATTCAGCAGGTGAATCAGACTTAAAACCAAGCAATGTTTTATTATCTAGCAGTAGGGAAATGACGGTCAATAAATTTTGCAACGTTTGCAGCATGTCTCAACAATAACCAATTTCGGATGATGCAACTGTAGTGGAATAAAACCTCTCGTTAAACTAATAATTGAAAGTGCAAACAACAAAATGGCAACCAATATTAAGTCAATATTAGAGTATTCCTAGGATTACACATTAGATACCATAACCCTGTCATTTATGTGTACAATTAGGATTAGCATTATATAAGCTTACTCCATGTTTTGCTTTGTTTTACATTTAATTAGATCCAGACAAGGAACCTGACAAACTTGCAGGAATAAAGTGAGTGGGGAAAAGTAGAAGAAAATAAACACATGGGAGGGGGACGACAAAAAAAAAAAAACCATGACAGATTTTTCTCTGGTTTTCAGCTGCTTCATTTTTACTTACACATGGAAACTGTAGTGGGATAGATATTGGCACTAGCTCGAGGGTTTACAAGCCTTGCCTATGGAAAGAAGCACAACGAAATCTGAAAGAAAGAAACATGGACATTGCATAGTAATCATTACCCTATTCCCTTCCCATCATAAACTGAAAGACCCACCTTTATAAGAGCCTATAGGTAAAATCTATATTACTATTCATTTAACTTCTGAATTACTCTATTGGTACAAAAGTCATGTCCGGTGACTGTGGAATCAGTGCAAAAGATTGAGAGCTATTTTGTGACCAGGAGAAATAATGTGTGTTACAAAAAAAAAAAAATATCTCCAGCTATAATTATATCAACAGAAATGAGGTGCATTTACTGGCTTCATCTCTTACCAAAGTGTCTACATGCTTTATTCTGTAAATTACACACACAAAAAAAAGCAAGAAAAAAAAAACCCCACCAAAAACCCCAAAACTGATTTTGTGGAAAGTTAGAACTACAGAGACAGGTGGTGCTTTAAAAAACCCCAAACAAAACAAAACCACAAACCCAAAACACCACAAATCTCCAGCTGTAACAAGATCAACAGAAATGAGCCCTGTGTCCCAACTGGCATACTATCCATACTAAATGGTATCCGAGATCAGAATTAGTGTGTCCCAAATGTTGAAATGAGTATCCCAAAAGGTACTCAGATGGGTCTACTATTCCCGGTAGATTCTCAAAGTGTGGACCTGTGGACACTTTCAGTTAAAGCTGCCCGTGACTCCTTGTGCTTCGCCAAATTCAAGGATGCATTTTAAAAGAGGTGTAAATGAAATGTGGAAATTTCAATCAAAGGAATGCTAAATATAATTATAGAGTGTAAATGATAAATAATGAAGGAAGAAAAGCTGAAATGCAACCATGGGTTTGTTTATGACGACAGTGCTTTCGTCCGAGCAACAACGCTCTTTTCCATTACACAATGTGTTAGTATGGCCCAGTATATGCATACTCTTAATACACACTCAAAAGTATGTACTTTTTCTTCACAAAAAGTGTACATACTTGGTGCACATCAGTATGCCAATTGGGACGCTTTATCTCTTACCAAAAGTGTCTACATGCTTCATTAACCAAGTTAATGAAAAAAAAATACCCCAAACCTGATTTTGAAAGTCAGCACTATGGAGACAGGTGATGCTTTTATACTTTGTTTTTTTTTTTTATAAAAAAAAAAAAGAAGGAAAAAAAAGTAAACATGACAAATCTCCAGCTATAATATGATGAACAGAAATGAAGTGTATTTAACTGGCTTTATATCTTACCAAAGTGTCTACATGCTTCATTCAGTAAGTTACAAAGAAAAGCCAAAAAGCGGATTTGTGGGAAAGTTCGTGCTATGGAGACAGGTGGTGCTTTTTCACAGAACAGTTACCATTTGCAGGTGGACATACGCCAGGCACTTACGTAGATACGATCAACTTTTTAGAGAAGAGGTCACACAGACATTAAAAACACAAGGAGTATTCGCCACCTAAGTTAAAACCATGGAGAATAAAAGACTAATCCAGGAGCCAGTCCCACAAACCTGTAGAACGGCAGAGAAAACAAAACCAGGCTGCTGTGCACAGTAATAAGGGGAGAGGGATAAAACAGCGATTCACTTAGTCTATCTGTCTTTAGAGGTCAGCTTCTCAATCAGCTCCTGAAGAGGCGCTAGCTCTTTCCTGTCAATCAAGTTGAACTCCTATAAAAGAACACAAACAGATGAGACCTGAAAAAGTAAACAATTTTACTCAAATCAATCGAGGATTAGTGATGATTTGACTCGTAGTAGTTCACAACAGAATGAATAAAAAACAGTGAGAGGCCAGCATGTGGAAGTAGAAAACTCACAAAAAGGTCAACATAATTTGATTTTCTTTTCCTTTCACGGGTGTTCTGATAACAGACACACATACCTGAACGAAGAAGATGAAGTGTTTGAAGGAGGTGTTGAGATGAGCCTCCTCCTGCAGTTGGATGACCGAGTCAAAGTGCTGGTGGTAGATGTGGGCGTAGACACGGAACAGCCGCTTCAGGATCGTCTTCGCCACCGACATGAAGTTCTTTGGGAAAGGGACTCCTGGGATACACAGTTTAACATTATAATTACGTAACAGACTCAGAACTGGCTATGTAAGAAAAGAAAAAAACTAAACAACACAATGTGCTGTTATAGCAAAATAATCAATAACGGGTTGTTGTGTTTTATTCTTCTTTTACCACAACGATTTGCCAACACTAACAATTTTATTAAAGAACAACACGTCATACTTTTGATTCATCGATAACGACAATTTTATGGACCGTCCATGAAGCTCCATTTATTTTTTTTACATGTTAACTCACAACCTGAACTGCATTCAAGATGCCGCACATCCATGACTTTACACGAAATTAGCGAACTGTCTTACAGCCACACTTTCTCTCATGTTACAAGCTTAAAAGTGACCAGTCAGTTCCTGTGATCACTTAGAAACAGTAGTTTCCTCACCAGCCTCTCTTCCTGTCTCCCTCTCGAAGTTACTAAGAGGAAAACAACACAGTTTATATGTCACCAAAACCATTAAACCTTCTGTTCGGTCAGAAAATGTAAAAAGTTACCAATCTCAATCAAGCATTCTACAGGGCTAAGACTAAAACTGATTAAATAACTGCGTGCTTTGTTATACTTGAACAAACCTATTTAAAGTGTCTGAAATCAAAGATACTGATTAAATAATACTGAGGTTACTTCACCTTGCTCTCGGATATGAAACGTCCATATAATTCAACACCCTCCATTTACGTCTTACTCAACAATCCTAAATCCTGCTGTTGATCAATCTACATTAGCAGCTACGCATGAACATGGGATTCTTTGGGATGCTCTTCCTGCCACACTTTTTTCCTTTCCTCAACATCTCTTGCTTTTGAGAAAGCGAGACCAGGAGAGTTAATTTGCTTTGACGAGGGAAAGTATTTGCGCAAATTTCCTGTTCTGTGTAGTCGTTCTTGAATGTAATTGGCTGACAGGGAAAATAAGCCCAAAGACTTACTCAGTCCCATTTCTCTAGAGAGCTTACTGAAATGTATTTGACAAATTGCTCTTTTGCAATGCAAGTCACTGACTCAATGTTGCCTTCAGTACGCTGTAGTAGAAGACATTTTTCAGTATTATTTTCCAGTAAAATATAAAAAAAATTAAACAGGCTTCTTTTTTTAAGTGGCTCACAAAATCACAACACTTCCAATAAAACATTACAGTACATTAAGTTCAGGCTCACCGCTCATCGTGTAGTGAATCATTTTAAAGGGGGAAAATAAAAAGATTCACCTATTTTTGAAGGGAAAAGTGTTTCATCATCAAGCTGATCCTGAACCCAGGTCATCAGGTAATCAATGTACTTTGGAGCAGAGCATTTGATTGGCTTTTTAATGTTGGTCCCATCAGCCCAATGGTATTCATACCTGAAGATAAAACATCACAATTTAAAAGATGATGGTGTTTTTTCTTTTTTAATGCAACGTCTTATTACACAATCACCCTGATACAGAAACGTCTGAGGCTCATTTTTTAAAATCAAAAACAGAAGTATAGTTGGAAGCAGATTATCAGCACACTTATTTTAGAAGCATGCAAAGTAAAAAGTAGGTCTTACTTCGGCCCAGCAGACATTAGAGGGCAGCTTTCTTCGGTGCAGAAATCAGTGATGGTCCCATACAGCATGTTGATCTGATTAAAGAAGTCCACAGCTAGAGAAAAACACAATGTCAAGCATTAATAACATCACCACAAACAAGATCATTTACAATTACCCAAATTCCTGAGAATTAATCGAATCAGGAAAGAGGCCATTTTAGTTCATTATTGAATTGGAGAAAAAAAAAAAAAAAACATGACTTTCAAAATGTCCAGAGTATTCACCCCGTTGACCTTCTGTCTAAAATCATTTGAGCTGACATGACGAGTTCATGGAACATTTTCAAAATAAGTAAGGAATAAAAACGCGATGGGCTGTTAGAGGAAAAATAACCAATGACAGGGTAGTGTGATTGTGTTTATTTGTTAAAGACCATTTTTTCCACCCACATATTATTATTCTTCGATTATGTGAAGCATTCATCATACAAGCTGTTACTATAGAAACGATAACATTAGAAGACGTGCATGAATACAAACCTGTCTTTACAATTACAGCCGAGCCTATTGTCAGAGCTGCTGTTACAGAAAATTAATCAACACATTCTAATCGATCAGGTATAAAAGCAAAATGCAATGCAACCCGTGTTCAATTTCAAAACTAACAGTTAAACCCACCGCTAGACACAAGGACACATTACTGCGTCAATGGAAACAAATTAGTCTGCGTTTCAACACCGAGTTGCAGTAAAGGTATCCCTTACAGCAACGAGATGGACAGCTGGTCTCATTTTCTCTAGCTAGGCTGGAGAGTACAGGCCACACCCATCCTTTCTTATTCCTCTATAATTAGATGAAATCAAACACTTCACTCATCTCAAGCAAGCCCCTGCAGTAACAAAACATGGAAAAGGTAAAGCCCCGTCCAATTTCGTTCACACTCGAAACCCGAACTTGTGTTCATGTTTCCACACATCAAGAGCTGGAGATTTATGATCTGTCCTACAGCCACACACTGCTTGTTCCAAGCTTGGCAGCATCTCTACATTCATCGTCTCAAAGCTTCAGCAGATTTGATTTTCCAATTTCAGAATGTTACTAAAGTGCTTCTCTTAAGCTCTTAGTTCAAAAAGGAAAATGTTTACCACAATTGTATTGTATAACGTCGTTAGCTGCCTTCAAGTCATCATTATAATGATGACCATGAATTACTCCACTAATAGATACGACTAGTCAGCTGAGATTGTTGGTTTTTCTTGGGGGAACATAATATAATTGGGGGGGGGCCTAAAGTTGATTATATTTCTATAACAGCATGTCTAGAAGTGTTTTAATCTTCTCATATGACAGCAATTGTGCATCTATTAGCATTGTAACGCCTTCACCAGTTTATAGTTAGGGTTAATGTTGCGGAAAGCCAAGAGACAACTTCGTTCCTGTTATCACTTATGGTTAAACGTCTATAAATAGTTGTTCCTGCTTACTGTTTACTGCCACCCATTCATTGAGGTCTTCTCCGTCTGGGAGCATGACAGCCATGCGCAGGTTGCCGCTGCCCAGCGTCGCCTCGGCATGCTTCAGCAACTCATACTGGTGCGAGCCCTCCGGAATGTTCTTCTTCGGCTTGAAAGTCTTCGATGAGCGACTACTGCTGTAGAGAAAGCAAATACAAATAAATATTTTTCAAGAACATTTATGACTGTGTCCCACACATATGTTAAACTTTGCCAGTAAACAATCGTGGAGGAGTTTTGGGTAGCGAGAACTTACTGTGTGTTCTCCAAAAGCACGGTGTTCATATTAAGACTCAAAATCTTAAGGCCCCAAATGCAGCTTTTAAATTTAGTCTTTCATACTTGAACAGTAACAAACAGCACTGATCTGACAAGCTTTAGAGAACACGGAATCTCACAAATGCTAAAAAAATATCAAATCATTTCCACTGGTAAAAATGAGGACATGAGCAAACACAAATATCGCATGATGTTGGTCACAAATAAGAAAAGAAAAAATAATCAGGAACAGGAAAATGTGTTTAGCCTTTCATGTGAAGTATTCTGAATGGAGGTCGAGATATAGATAGAGATATATATATATATATATTCTAATATATTAGAATACAGTCAATGTTAATATGAATTAACAACATTGAATAAGTTAAGAAATCTTACTTTAATCTTTTTAGTTCATGTGTTAATGTTAATTTGAGTAAATGTGTTTTCTGTTTATGAGACCAGTTACTGTGAAACAACTTGTTGAATTGGAGAGAAAAGTTTTTATTTGCATTTCTTTCTGAATTGTGGAATTCATTATTTTTCACTTATAAGAAGGCATAAAAGGCAGAACTATCGGTATCGGCCGATATCACTCTGAATAATCAGTTATCTTATCGGCTGAGAAATTTAATATCAGTGCATCTCAAATATTAGTTAGATAGATAGACAGACAGACAGGCAAGAAAAAAGTATGTGAACTTTTTGGAATTTCGTGGTTTTCTGAATAAATTTGTCATAAAATGTGATCATCTAAGTCAAGGGTATTTACAAATATAATCTGTCTAAAATAACACCCAAAAAAAATCTGATCTTTCATGTCTTTATAGAGAACAACCAAAAAAAACTCAGTGGAAAAAGAATGTGAACCCTTGAGTTAATGACCTCAAAAAAGCTAATTGGAGTCAGGTTTAAGCACACCTAGAGTCTCGCTATGAAAATGAGTATGGGGGTGTGGACTACAGCTACTTTGACTGATAAAAAAACCCTCAAACTTTACTCTGCACAAGATGCACACACTTCTCTGAGCAATGCCTCGCCAAAAAGAGCTTTCAGAGCATCTACGATCAAGTATTGTTGATTTACATAAAGCTGGCAAGGGTTACAAGGGTTAGGGCGGCTGTGGCTCAGTCGGTAGAGCGGGTTGTCCACTAATCCACTAACCGTGGGGTTGGCGGTTTGAATCCCGGCCCGGGTGATCCCATGCCGAAGTGTCCTTGGGCAAGACACTGAACCCTAAGTTGCCCCCAATGGCAAGCTAGCACCTTGCATGGCAGCTCTGCTACCATTGGTGTGTGAGTGTGATCTCATTAGTAAGTCGCTTGTAAATGTAAAAATGATATTTCTGTAAAGCTGCTTTGAGACAATGTCCATTGTAAAAAGCGCTATACAAATTGATAAATTATTATTACAAAGTGATTTCAAAGACTTTAGAAATTCAACAGTCTACAGTTAGGCAAACATTCTACAAGTGGAGACACTTTGGGACTGTTGCTACTCTACCAAGAAGTGGGCGCCCAGTCAAAATGACACCAAGAGCACAACAAAGACTCATCAATGAGGTAAAGAAACAACCCCGAATGACAGCCAAAGGGGGTCAACCAGTTATTAATTGTAAGTTATTAATTCTTTTTCCACTGCCATTTTGAATGTTGAATGAGTGTGTTCAATAAATACATGAAAGATCAGAATTTATTGTGTGTTATTATTTTAGGCACGTTATATTTGTCAATACCCTTGACTTAGATGAAGGTCAGATCACATTTTATGACATTTATACAGTAAACTATAAAATTCCAAAAGGTTCACATACTTTTTCTTGCCACTGTAGAGAGAGAGAGAGCGCTTTTAATTTTACTTGAATTCATTGCTGACAAAACAGAGAGGTGAGCCCAATTCAGGAAAAACAAACAAACATTGCTATCACGTCTAAATATGCAGAACCAAACGACAGGAAGGAAGCTAGGGAAGGACATGCTTGGGCAATGACTTGTTAAATATAAATATCAAGAAGAAACAATGAACAGCAGAGCCAAAACAAGTCTTTAAAGCCTGAGCCTGAAACACCAATGACTGGAGTCAGTTTTTACTGTGATCCCAAGTACAGGACACCTGCAACACCCCTACTGTACATGATTCTATAGCATGTGAATAAGATGAGCTGTGTGCAAAACTGCAGCGAACACAATAACAAAGCAGGAGGATATACATAAAGTGCACTGATTTCTAATTGTACACAGGACAGGAGCAGT
This sequence comes from Noturus placidus, assembly GCA_022414735.1. Taxonomy (NCBI): domain Eukaryota; kingdom Metazoa; phylum Chordata; class Actinopteri; order Siluriformes; family Ictaluridae; genus Noturus; species Noturus placidus. The sequence continues at coordinate 43,442 of JAFFST010048368.1, read as the reverse complement.
GTTGGACTAAACCATGACGCGTAAACCAGCATTATAAGTAGTATAAGCCTTGTGTGTTTTCTTTCCAGTCTTTCTTACATCCCAATCAACTAGCACACAAAGCACTTCTGTAAGGCTACGTTCGCACTGCAGGCTTATTGCTCAATTCCGATTTATTGCTCAGATTTCATTTTTTTTGTTCGGCTGTTCACGGTTTTATCAGATTTCAGTGCGAATTGGTCGCGGTCTTGAACTGATGCCCGCACACGCAAAAGAACAATAAACAGGTCACCGCAGCACGCACTCATACGGAAGTAAACACGGAGGACAGTGAAGTGATTGATAAAGTGATGTGCAGCAGAAGCCAGCGAATTTGTGAGCAAGCAATTAGAGAACAAGGATGAGAAGAAAGCGAACAGTTTTTAGTTATTTATTAATTTTAATTATGGCATTTTGGAACAATGGCTGCTTCTTCAATACAGAGGTCTGTGTGGATGAGATGTCAGAGGTCTAACACCTCACGGTCCCTCCTCTGACTACCTTCGCAGTGGTTTTCCATATTCACAGAGTGACCAAAGAACTACTAGCATTTAAACTTTTTGGGAGTGCCTGCTGTCAGTGCAGAATGATGACGCATGTCGATCTAGAGTGACTCAAAAGTCACATAAAACGAAACAGAAACTCACTCTCAAAACTGAGCTTGCTGGAATAAGGATATTTTCCTCCGTTTAATCCCAGTTGCGTCACTTTTTATCATGATAGAACTGATGAGACGTTACAGAGACTCCATGAAAAAAAAAAAATTGTATTTGGGCCACATTTACCTGCAGTCTGAATGTAACCCAAGTCACTCTGGAGAAGGCCGTACGTTAAACACTGTAAATGTAACTGTTAATGTAAGTGTAACGACTTCCATTTGTTATTCAGTCCAGCCCCAGACACTGCTGATATGAGAAAGCTCCTGAGTCCTTCCCCTGGGCCTGGCTTTTTCAACAACACCTTTCAGCGGTGGAGCAACATCGAGTGACTCATTGTTATTTTTAAGAGCTTCAACTTAGGCCTGATTTACATTTGTCTGTGTGCATGCGCGTAAAGTGAACGTGTGCGCTAAGGGGCAGGGTTACATGTAACAAAGAGGAATATACAGAACAAAAGGAAAACAGAAGACAGAAGTCTTGCATGTCAGTGCAGTGGGAAGAATGGAAAGCGGTAGTAATGTGTTGGACGTGATGAAGGAAAATGTTATTTAAACTTACTTGAAGCTTATTAAAGCCTGTTTATTTGAGACTAAAACTCTTGATGAAACCTGTAGAACAATGGTCACGTTTCCCTGGTTTGTAACCGGAAAAGTATCAAAGTCCCTGTCTCCACCAATCAGGATTAACGTGACGCCGAACTAACGCACTACACCGAAGGTGCGCATGATTCGCTGTTTGGGTTTACCTTACTGTCAGGCATTTCTCTTTCACAGAGTATCTATTTTACTCAAACGTCTATATATTGTCAAGAACATGTTATAAGGTCACATTCTCTGCCTCATGGCCTACATTTTGCTCATTCTGAGGCTGTCCACTCTCAGTTAACATTCATGTCATCTTCCTCGGTTGACTTACATAAATATCAGTATACACCAGACCTGAATGCCACAAAAAAACGAGGAGGAAAGAGTGCAAAAATATTTAACCTTAACTGTGGGACACATTAATATACCATGTCGTCCTTCCGTCAGTGTTTCTAGCCAGTGTCCATTCCAAACCTGAGCAGGAACACGTTTATTCATTATTTCACGTCGAGACCACAAGCTAAATCGATTATGTTCGGCATGATTCTCAGCGCATGTGAGAGAAACGTGAGGAAAAAAAGCTTGGAGACGACGAGAAGAAAAACGAGTTCTTTTCCTGGATTCTCTCTCGTCATCTACAAAACTTCACTTGAGCTAATAAAGCTTTGGAAGAGTCTTTACAGATGTGAGAGGAATTCCCCAGAGTGGTGAGGTAAAATCAGCAAGTTAAAACAGGACTGAAATGCAACCAAATGTAGAGGTAAAAATGCATTAAAGACTTCCTGCATTTTTGTTTTGATCGCGAAGACCTGAGGATCAGCTGCAGAGCTACATTTCTGCACTGTCATATGCAACATACTCGAAACAAGCCTATTTACTGGAGCCACAGAGCGCTTTATTCCAGAACTTTCCACCGACAGAACACGTTAGGTTCAAAATGACATTTATACGCCTAATTGTTTCGACTGTAATTTAAATAATCTCCTAAGTAATAAATATAATAACGTTGATAATGGTTATGAACTCTGTGGTAAAAATTTAACATGGTCTAAATAAACAGCACTCTTTATTAACAGTTTTCTAAGCTTCATTTTCACTAATCATGGTTTATGAATGTGCTGTCAGAGTTTTCATTCATGCTCCGCAAGTTTATGTCTCGGAGGTCCTACTTCTGGATGGAGCTCTCATTTACTCCAAATCCAGACTGCTGGGACAAAGGCTTCTTCTAAGCCAAACAGATTACATATAAATCAATAATTATCTCTTTAAGAATGTCTGTTGTGACCCAGATGAGGATGGGTTCCCTTCTGAGTCTGGTTCCTCTCAAGGTTTCTTCCTTTAAACATCTTAGGGAGTTTTTCCTTGCCATTGTCGCCACTCAGTGTCTTGCTCAGTTGGGATAATTTCTCACTTTTACTGTGTTTATATTCCTGTAAAGCTGCTTTGAGACAATGTCTATTGTAAAAAGCACTATACAAATAAAATTGAATTGAATTATGTTCTCCATTCTGGCACAAGCCACTCGTGTGGGCGGGCTTAACAGCGACTCACTCTCATTGGCTAGTGAGATGTGGCTCGACGGCTCCCTGACCAAGTAGTCGAGACTTCAGTTCTGGATCCGGTTATCGACTTTTTTCGATATGATCTCTCAGGAGTGGCGTCATGTCATCGTCCTCCTTCTCAGCTAGACACTCAAGCTGTTGATCCAACTCTCCCTAGCCAATGAGAGTAAACTGCTATTAAGCCCCACCCATACATGAAATTTGTGTCAGAATTGCAACCATAAACTTACGGAGCGTTTGAAAGCGTGAACGAAAACTCTAGCAGCGCATTCATAAACCATGATTAGCAAAAAACAAAGCTTAGAAAACTCTTAGAGAATGCTGTTTATTTGAAGTCCTTGTCACATTTTTGTCAACGAGTTCACCGGTTTCAGTTTCTGAGTGTTTTTATTCTCACATACTGTATATTTTGGTCGTTTCTTGAAAAGATACATTCAGTACTTTTGGCACAAATGTAATTGCATAGACTACCACCACTGTAAATAAACGAAAAAAAATAAATAATTAAAAAAAAACCCCATAAAAATCAGACACCTTGTTTGCGGTTCACAAACCCATCGGGGTCCCTGGACCTCAATTTGAGAACTGCTGACCTACAGAACACTGGTTGTGTCCTACAATACAAATAAGAACATTTAGATGCTACTTAGTAAGACTTTGTGTACTGGTTTTGCATTAAAAAAAAAAAAATCTAGTCACGTTTGTCTGAGAACAGGGAGCTATGAGTAATCAAGTTCAAGTGGTTTTATTGTAATTTCAACCATATATAGTTGGTACAGTACACAGTGAAATGAAACAACATTCCTCTAGGACCATGGTGCTACATAAAACACCACACTAAACACGGAACTAAATAAGTACAGTAACTACTAAAACAGAACATAGGGCACAGTAAGTGACAGTGTAGCACCGAACAGTACACAGTTTTAGTTTGGAAGGTTCTGATATAACATGTAGTGCAGAGGATAGGTGCCAAGGAGTAACAATATCATTTAAAAATGGTATCAAGGTAAACATAACATGTTATGACTGATTATTCAGCAAATTAGCTTATACCAAATATGGACATAGCAGTATAGTAGATGCCATACAGATGCAATATGGTAGATGGACATAGTAACGGTAGAGCGATGGAGTTTAGCTGCATGTTATAGAACAGATCGAGTGTCATTCCCTGGGAATTAGAACTCACAGTGGTTTGCTGTTCTGTGATTAAAAGCATCATGTGAAGTACATTACCTCAGGTCTGCTATGTGTGATGAAATGAAAGCTTGACGCTGTGCAGAACGAATCACATGCCCAGATAATAAAGCTCGTGCTGACATTTTCTTAAACGGAGGAGCTGTTGTAACTGTGTGTGAGGACTGTTTTGAGGAACCGTGGGTTTCATGAAACCAAAGCTGGCTGATGGGGGGGGGGGGGGGGGGGTCTTATATAGAGTGACAGCAGAAAATACTGAACTTTTACAAGTACAACAAAAATATATATGTAACTAATTTCTTCCATTCAAGGTCACAACTCATAAAAATGTGCCCCTTTTAGTCCTTAATGCTAAAAAGCTAATTGGATGGCTTAACTTAAATGTGTTACTAATACATTTAAGTTTGTAATATTAAAATAAGAATAGGTTTACATGTTCTTCTCTGAAGGATCTGAAACGACAGTGCCTGTTGAGCTGGTTTTACACTCTCACTCGTCACACCACATAGACGAGCGCCACATTCTGCTTACATCAGTCACAGAGATCTGGTTTGTGCAGAAAATCACACAAGATGAAACAGAAACTCACTCTCAAAACTGAGCTTGGTGGAATAAGGATATTTTCTTCTGCTTAATCCCATGTTGCGTCACTTTTTATCATGATCGAACTGATGAGACGTTACAGAGGCGTTCTCGTTGCTGCCACGATTCAAGAAACAGCTCTTCTTTAAACCCCATGTTTCATTTACGTTCGCCATCACCGCTAATGTCTTTATAGCTGCCTTGTGAGTTTTGTCTAATCCTACGCCTTCCTCCGATTGGTTGACTTTAGATGAGTGTCCTTGATTTGAAGCCCAATTTTCAGACACTGCCAGAACATTGTTCCCAGCTGTCTTTGGTCACACCGGCATCAAATCAGCCACCAGTGAGAGTGTAAATGCATACTTCCCAAGACACCAATCTCCACTCACGGCCAAACTTTACGATCCTTTACAATGTGCATCTGTGCCTGCGACAGTCCACCTGGGCCAACTGTATTACAATGTAAAGCCGGATTTAAATGAATGTCATAGTATGTCGTAAAACCATACGGATTATTTTCCTCTAACAGCACAGCCCATTGCAGCCAGTATTATCTGAAATAAGGGAGGAGCGATACGGACTTAAAACTAGATCATGATATTTTCTGGTATTTTATTGCGATAATGTTAGTGACGATGTAAATATATGTACCGTTCACCGCTGTTTTTGGCTACAAGTGACGGCTGCATGCAGTACTGAGAGCCTCGGAAACACAAACCTTGATGTAAAAGTAAAACTGATTTTCTGTAATCAAACCAGTTCCAGATTGTAGATGTAAGCTCCTCGTTTAGCGATAAACTCCTCAGCTTCACGTACGTTTTTCCATACGTGTTTTCACTCTGCACGTGAGCTGCGAGCGGGTCCCATACAGAAACACGTCATCAACTGGGCTTTATTTATTTATTTATTATCTGGAAGACTCATTCCTATTGTGGGGAGAATTGTTTATCGGTAGATCACAAATTATAAGAAAATCACCCATCCCTAGTTCAAATAAGTCTATTTATAATGACTGACATTCCTAATTTTACATTTACATTTATTCATTTAGCAGACGCTTTTATCCAAAGCGACTTACAAGTGCACACTCACACACCAATGGTAGCTGAGCTGCCATGCAAGGTGCTAGCTTGCCATCGGGGGCAACTTAGGGTTCAGTGTCTTGCCCAAGGACACTTCGGCATGGGATCACCCGGGCTGGGATTCGAACCACCAACCCTACGATTAGTGGATTAGTGGACAACCCGCTCTACCGACTGAGCCACAGCCGCCCAACACTCATTTTACAACACTCATGTTGTGAGTACTACCTTAAACCCAGATTAGATCCTCAGATCAGTCAAAACAAGGACAAACAGATTCAAACACAGCTTTTATCCCACAGCAATTACCACACTCAATACTGCTAACTAATTACTAAGTAATACTGTATATAATTGGCTGTAAATAAGGATATGTAATGATAAAATGTACTTTTACGTGGGGTATGTGGGTATACTTGGGTAGTTTTTCTTTTTATATGTAAGGTATTATCCTTATTTTATTTTAATTTCTTGTTTTATTTTATTTAAACGTATGGATGATGTATTGACGGGTAAGCACTGCAAATTTCGTTGTACTAGCTACAATGACAAATAAAGGATCTATCTATCTATCAAAAAATAAATCCCTGAAAAACAGCATATGACCCCTAATGTAATGTTTTGTCCTCTAACAAATCACACACACACGTAAAACAGAAGCTGAGATTAACCAGTAAACATAATGTTTGCTATTTGAGTTTCCTTGCTTTACTACTAAAACCAGATGAACAAAGCAGTAAGAACATATAAATCCAGATATTGGATCAATCTCAAACCTACGCATGTTCTCACAGGTAGTGCACTAGGCAGGGTGCAGACGCCATTGTGTCAGGTCGAGTTTCCAGCGCACGTGTAGGGAGCAGACAGGCATTTGGGATTAAGCCTAAATGAAACTACTGGTTAACCCAAGAAAATTGCGTCATTTATCAAATATTCGTGACTTACACTGCGAGAACCTTTAAGACGATATAGTTACGTTTTACTTTCCTTTTTAAAACGTTACTTAATGGTCAGTTCACAAGAACTATGAGGAGAAAACAGCAGCTTTCGCAAAGCCAAACTAGCTATTAGCCTGGTGACTAGCTTAAGCAAACTTAAGTTTTTATTCTTATTCTTATTTTCACACCAGCGGATAATTCATATATGATTCGTTTTCGTGCTCCCTAGCTACGCGGCTGAGTTCTTTAGTATAGTAAAGAAGAGCACTGTAGTTCAGTTCAACACATGCAGCTTCCTAAAAGTAATGTCGCTAGCTAGCTTAGCTCCACAGCGACCAGCATGATGACAACACAGAGGAAGGACAGCATAATGAAACAGTTCCTACTCACAATAGAAAGCTCATTATCTATCTGCGGGGTAATCCAGTTATTAACTCGCTATTATAAGCGCGGAGACAGTCGTAAACGGACCAGGATGGGAGAAGTCTCCGAGTGACGGGTGATAGACGGACACGCACGGACAGGTCCTGCTCTTCCGTGCAACAAACTTCTCCTCGCTACTCAAAGTCTCGTCGGCGCGGTGTTCTCGCGAGACCTGGGAATACGGCACCGTTCAGCAGCAACGTGAGGATGCTGGTGCCTCGCGCGAGCTTGATTGGAATTCGTATGAAAGACACAACTGCTATAAAGGATGTCAGTAGAGCATGGAGGGTTTTAAAAGAGTGTATAATAGGACAGGACGGCCAAGTGGGGAAACTTTTGACAAGTGCGGATGAAGCCAAGAATAACAGTAGAGAAAGGAACCGATTACATCCAGTCCGAATCTTTTTCAAAATAAAGGTTTAAATAAATGCAACGGTGCGTGAATGTAATGACTGAGTGTTAGGGATGACTGATTATGTGACTAGGAAGCCAGGCACACGGTGGTCGGTATGTTCGCCTCATACCGCCAAAATTGGGGGTTCGATTCCCGCCATTGCCCAGTGTGTGTGTGGAGTTTGCATGTTCTCCAGGTGCTGCAGGGGTTTCCTCCGGGTACCCCGGTTTCCTCCCACAGTCCAAAGACATGCATGGTAGGCTGATTGGCATGTCCAAAGGATCCGTAGTGTATGAATGGGTGTGTGATTGTGCCCTGCAATAGATTTGTCCAGGGTATACCCCGCCATGTGCCCCATGGGATAGGCTCCAGGTTCCCGGCAACCCTGAAGGATAAGCGGTATAGATGATGGATGTATGGACTAGGAAGCCGAAAGATAAGCAACCACAATGTGTCAATCTTGACGTCAGATTGGCCACATCAGGAAAAATATGAGGCTACAGTGGGCACGTGTTCACTGAAACTGGACTGATGAAGAGTGGAAAAAATATTTTTAAAAATCACCTGGTCTTGTTGCAAGCTTTAATTGTCCAGTTTCGGTCAGGCTGTGCACACTGTAAGCTCTTATTCCTGTTCTTGACTGAAGGTTGTGGAACCTGACGTGGTCTTCTGTTGTTGTAGCCAGTCTCCCTCAAGGTTCGATGTTTTGTGTAATCTAAGATGCTTTTCTGTTCAACCATGGTTGTAAAGAGGGGTTATTGAGTTATAATAGTATTCCTGTAAGCTCAAACAAGTCTGACTGTTGTCTTCTGTCCTCTCTCATCAACAAGGCATTTCTGTCTACACAACTGCTGCTCACTGGAGATTTTTTGTATTTTCACTGTGTATTCTTTTTTTCTGTCAGTCCTATTATTTATTGCATTGTTATTATTATCCATCCATCCATTTTCTATCCTGCTTATCCTACAGGACTGTGGGGAATGTGGAGCCTATCCCAGGGACAGGGTGTCAATCCATCGTAGGGCACACTCACATACACATTCACATTCACACACTCATTCACCGGGGCAGCTGTGGCTCAATGGGGTGTCCACTAATCGTAGGGTTGGCGGTTCGATTCCCGGCCCACATGACTCCACATGCCGAAGTGTCCTTGGGCAAGATACTGAACCCCAAGTTGCTCCCGATGGCAAGTTAGCGCCGTGCGCTGCTACACATTCGGTGTGTGAGTGTGTGTGTGAATGGGTGAATAAGACACAGTGTAAAGCGCTTTGAATAAGTGTGCCATTTACCATTCATACACTACGGACACTTTGGACATGCCAAATCTGTTTCTCATAATTAGGTCATGGCTGCATTAGCCTATAGTTTATTTTTTATTCCAAATGTGCTCAAGGTTTGCGTAAGTACTAGAGGAATTTAACATGTAACATTTTAATTATATTCTGCTGAAATGAATGAAATGCGTTCGAAGTAGTGACGGGAAGTTTGGATCATTTTACTGACTTGAATCTTTGAAACTCGTTAAGCAAAATGAAGGAATATTTTTCCATGTCATTACGTTCATTTCAGCAGAATATAATTAAAATGTTACATGTTAAATTCCCCAACACATCTAGTACACTTGTGCAAAAAAATAAACTATAGGCTAATGAAGCTAAGGCCCAATTATGAGTAACAGAAATGATTAATTAATAGCTGAGCTGGGTCTTCAGGCTATGCAGACTATTAGTTCACCTCACCTCCCGATCCGAGTCGTTCAATCTTTTTTGTCATGTCACATTTGTCACGTCTGTTCCCTGGAAACAGAAAGGATTAGTTAATCTCTCGAGACTTCATGTTCGAGTCATTCCTCCTTCCAATGATCGCCCCATAGGGTGAACGCGATGAAGCTGTGACGTAATGAACGAACGACTCGTACCCAAAGACTCGAGAGGTGAACTAATAATTCTTATTTCCGGTACAGAACCTTTGAGGATGTTGCAGCGCATGTGAGGTCAAAAATGAACGAATCACTCTCTGAGACAACTCACTGTTCCCGACCCATATTAAAGATTCGTTCAAAATGAACGACACATCACAACATTTAACACTCTTTAAGTGGTTTAAAGAGTACTCCGCGTGGCGTCCTGCCGCATCACACCACTCCACCCATCATAGATTATACTCCTATAACTACGTGGGCTGTCACATTATTTCTTACTTATTTATTAATTCAATTCAATTTTATTTGTATAGCGCTTTTTACAATAGACATTGTCTCAAAGCAGCTTTACAGGAATATAAACACAGTACATACACAG
>JAFFST010048368.1:21254-33677 GCA_022414735.1 Noturus placidus | reverse complement strand
TGTTTAAGAGGAAGAAACCTTGAGAGGAACCAGACTCAGAAGGGAACCCATCCTCATCTGGGTAACAACAGACATTCTTAAAGAGACAATTATTGCTTTAAATGTAATCTGTTTGGCTTTGAAAAGCCTTAGTCCCAGCAGTCTGGATTTGGAGCAGATGAGAGCTCCATCCAGAAGTAGGACCTCCGAGACCGATCATGCAGGTCCGGAGAGCAGAAAGGACCAGGATCTCCAACATCTCCATCAACTCATGTGCAGCTCGGCAGAAGGAGAGAGGGAGAGAAAATTATTATCATGACTATATTATTTTGTTCAACAGTTCATAAACTAGTTTATCCATCCATCCATCTTCAACCGCTTACTCCTTTTCAGGGTCACGGGGAACCTGGAGCCTATCCCAGGAGGCATCGGGCACAAGGCGGGGTACACCCTGGACAGGGTGCCAGTCCATCGCAGGGCACAATCACATACACACTCACATTCATGCACTACGGACACTTTAGACACGCCAATCAACCTACCATTCATGTCTTTGGACTGGGGGAGGAAACCGGAGTACCCGGAGGAAACCCCCGACACACAGACTTACATCCTGCTGCAGCAGCCGGATCTGGAACTCTTATTTTGAAATACGACTGGTGTTTTTATTATTTCCTGTGCTGAACTTCACACAGCACGCGTCATCGTGTCCTCTGCCAGTCAGGTCAACGTGATAGTTTCTGAACAGCATGTGGTAGATGTTGGGGGTCGCTTTTTCTATGTTTCGCAGTTGTTATTTTGTGTCATTTCAGTGTGTTTAGCTCGCGGTAATGGCTGCGTGCGGAAGGACGGCGCTTGTCTCCGCGCTCGTGCGCCATTTCAGTGGAAGCCGCCCGTCAAGCGTTAGGAAGTTGCTCGAGACGAATCAAAGGCTGCGAGCTGTGTCTAACGTGAGATTCGGACTAGAGAGAGCGCGTCATGTCCGGGCAGTGCATCCGTTCAGCTGGGACACACAACGCAGAGCTCTGTCCTCTGAAGTAAGCTCCAGAAAGCTGCTCTACATGGAGCTCTCAGTAGCTTACTGTGTCACTTGAATGTTGTTGATTTGGTCTGTGTGAGTGTTTGAGAGATGCTCCATTAACTCGTGTGTGCTGTTGAAGAATCTTAATAACATTATTTTAAGCTAATGGTGTGTCTGGGAAGAATCAGTGATGTTCAGTCTTGCCAGCTCTTTTCAGGGGAAAGTATCCAATGCACGCTCCGAAGTCGACAGATGACGTCATGGATTTGCATATTTGTTGAAACGTCATGCTCATTTGCATATCAAAATGAGAGACTTCCATCCATCTTCAACCGCTTACTCCTTTTCAGGGTCACGGGGAACCTGGAGCCTATCCCAGGAGGCATCGGGCACAAGGCGGGGTACACCCTGGACAGGGTGCCAGTCCATCGCAGGGCACAATCACATACACACTCACTCATACACTACGGACACTTTAGACACGCCAATCAGCCTACCATGCATGTCTTTGGACTGGGGGAGGAAACCGGAGGAAACCCCCGACACACGGGGAGAACATGCAAACTCCGCACACACATGGCCCCGATGGGACTCGAACCCTGGACCCTGGAGGTGTGAGGCGAACGTGCTAACCGCTAAGCCACCGTGCGCCCCCCAAATGAGAGACTTGTTTTCTTTTATTCTCTACAGACATGGAAAATGGAGCAGAATAAAATAGGAGTTTTTTGTTGTTTTGTTTATTTTGTTTTTTTTTTTATCAAAAGATAAATGAATGCATCACTTCATGAAGATAAATATGAATATTTCCAGTGAAAGCTTTGGATGAAATGTTTACATTTACATTTACATTTATTCATTTAGCAGACGCTTTTATCCAAAGCGACTTACAAATGAGAGCACATTCACACACCAATGGTAGCAGAGCTGCATGCAAGGTGCTAGCTTGCCATCGGGGGCAACTTAGGGTTCAGTGTCTTGCCCAAGGACACTTCGGCATGGGATCACCCGGGCCGGGATTCGAACCACCAACCCCACGATTAGTGGACAACCCGCTCTACCGACTGAGCCCCAGCCGCCCCTGTTGGCCACTAGCTATGTTTCAATCCACGTATTTTTCATTTATGTTTACATGTACATTGTCCAGAGAGACTCACAATTATCGCGGAGTGGGTGAAGGACAAGGGCCTTGCTCAAGGGTCCTGCAGTTGCAGTTTTGTGGCGCTGTGGCTCAGTCGGTAGAGCGGGTTGTCCACTAATCCACTAATCATGGGTGGTTCGAATCCCGGCCCGGGTGCCCGATGGCAAGCTAGCACCTTGCATGCAGCTCTGCTACCATTGGTGTGTGAGTGTGCTCTCATTTGTAAGTCGCTTTGGATAAAAGCGTCTGCTAAATGAATAAATGTAAATGTAAATTTTATAGAATTGCCAAACTGATAAGGATGCGGAGGGGCTCAAATTCAGGCCATGCTAGGGCAATCCCTGAGGAGAGAAGAGGATGGAGATGGAGAGGACCATCTTGATGGGGTCCCTGAATTGGAATGGTCTGGAGAAGAGTCACCCGCACCAGCGACCCCACCTAGTGGGATTAAAGCCAGAAGAAGAAGTTATTTTATAGAATTCTTACAAAGTTTATTCAATAGATAAATATTACATTCATTAGCTCGGACACCAGACAAGTGTTACATTCCATCACAGCTACTACATTTTAGCCAAGGCAACTGAAACATAGATCTGGAGCTTCCACTTGCCTGGTGTCCGAGTTAATAAATGTAACAATTTGTTCACCCTTGAAGTAGCTGATTGGATGTTAAAATCTCTTTTTGTCCCAGCTCTTTCCTGGACTTGAATAAACTTTAAGAATTCTAAAATAAAATAACTAAAATGTAAAATATTTTCTTTTTAAATGTGTGCAGTTTGATCCTGAGTTCTGGTTACTCTCGCCCTTACGTGGCGCCCTTATCCAGAGCGATTTACATTTCTCATGTATTCACCAAGCCTTGCTGAATGTGTGCTCAGCAGTGGAAGCTTGGAAGTGCCGGGATTTGAACTCGCAACCTTCCGATCAGTAGTCCAACATCTTCGTTTGGCTTATTTCCTGCGTTGTAGCTCTGCTCGGCACAAACGTAACATTTAGTTGTTTCTCTTAGACGCCGTACAAAGAAGACGATTATCCCCCTCTTCCAGAGTACCCTTCGACTCCACAGAGCAATCAGAAGGAAGTGTTCATCGTCCGTGTTAAGGGTCTGCCGTGGTCTTGTGGTGCGGAGGACCTGCTGAAATTCTTCTCTGGTATGTGCTGCTGTCTATTCTAATGAATCTCAGCCACCATCCAGTATTGTCTGTAATGATGAATGAGTAGACGATATACCATCAGCTGCTTGTTGTTTAGGGTAGAATTTACCTTCATCTTTAAGAGACCGCATAACCGCAGCAGTTTTTGTTCGTACAGAGTGCCGCGTTCGCAACGGAGTGAAGGGAATCCATCTTATGTATCACAAAAATGGCAAGCCAACAGGACAAGCTTTCATCGAGCTGGAGGACGAGGAGGATGTCAACAAAGCCTTGGAGATGCACAGGCAGTACCTTGGACCCCGCTATGTAGAAGGCAGGTGCAGCAAATTTAAAATGTATTTATGAGAGCATAACAACTTTAAGAAGTACTAACAATGGCCAGGTCTGGAATTTATTATTTGTTTATTATTATTATTATTATTATTATTAGTTCATTTTTGGCCACAGTGGTCAAAATCACATGTGTATCTAGAGGATAACATGGAATGATGGTCTTTATTGCAGTATATGAAGTGACCAATAGAGATGCGGAGGCCATACTGAAGGGCACACACGAAAGCCAAGACGGAGTGGTTCGCCTCCGAGGTCTGCCCTTTAACTGCACAGAGGAGGAGGTTATCCAGTTTTTTTCAGGTGAGAACCTCACTTAGCAGGCCGTTCATACAAATCCTACTCTTTTGAGACCTTTTGAGATTCACTTCATAAAATCGACTCTTTCAGGACTGAACATCGTGAACGATGGGGTCACGCTGGTCATGGATCGCTCAGGTCGGAGTTCAGGCGACGCGTTTGTGCAGTTTGCTACACAGGAGATGGCCGACGAAGCACTGAAGAGAGACAGAGAGGTTATTGGAAACAGGTCAGACCATGACATTAAACTAAAACGTGCCCCATTCCACTGTTCGATATAAGTCTGTCTTTAAGTTTATCATGTCTTGGCCGATAATATCGTTATTGCAGCACCGTAGCTTTTGACATCTGCAAACGTTGACTTCCTGAACAGGTACATCGAGGTGTACCCGAGCAAGAAGACCGATATTCAAGCGCAGTATAGCAGAGGGAGAGGAGACCCTACAGTCACTGCCGTCCGCGCACAAAAGAGTACGTTTGTTTTAATAATATTTGCGTAATCTGGATTCTGGTATTGAAATGTACATGGATGCCACTGCAAGTGGTTTTAGCTCATTTAGCAAAATGATCATATACACATCTCAGCCACTTTATTAGGAACATCGTATTAATACTGGGTTGATTCCCCCCACCCCCCTTGCTCTTAGAACAGCCTCAGTTGTTCATGTCATGGATTCCACAAGGAGTTTCTTTGAGCTTCTGGTCCATGTTGAAATGATCATGTCACAAAATTGCTGCAGATTTGGCAGCTGCACATGATGTGAATTTTTAGCCTCAGATTCATGTTTTTGGATGACTCTAGTGGAACCCGGTTTGGTCTTTTGCTGTTGCAGCTCATCCACCTCAAGGTTCAATGTGTTGTGCGTTCTGAGCTGCTTTTCCGCTCATCACAGTTGTAAAGAGTGATCGAGTTACTGTATCCTCGGCAACAAGGCATCCAGCTTCAGAACTGCTGCTCACTGGGTGGGATTTTTTTTTTTGTTTTTGTTTTTAAACACCATTCTGTGTAAAAATCCCAGATCAGCAGTTTTTTTTTTTAAAAGTACTCAATCCAGGATGTCTGGCATCAACATCCATGCCACGGTCAAAGTCACTGAGATGACATTTTTTCCACATTCCGCTATTTGCTGTGAAAATTATCTGAAGCTCTTGATCTTAATCTGTGTAATTATATTTACTGCACTGCTGTTGCTATATGACTGGCTAATTGTATAAATGAGCAGATGTACAGTTTTCCTAATAAAGTGGTTGAGGAGTATGTATCTGTACATTTATTTACTAATAATTCAAAGAGTTTCAAAATACTCTTACTCCTATTCAGTGTAGTCAATATATTGTGAATAATCTGAGGAATATGTGTAATCTGAAGCTCTGAAGTATTCAGAAATGTTTGTCCTTCTTTGCAGTCAGCAGTGTCCCTCTTCCCACGCACTATGTACACATGAGGGGTCTACCATATCAAGCCACAGCCGGAGACATAGTAAATGTGAGAACTTTTTTAAAACTATAGTGTACAGCTTATCAACTTGACATTTTGTTTTGAATTCTACCGAACACCGAGTTGCAGGTTTATGAGGTGAACATATGTTACATGTATACTTATTGGCCATTTGAACAAATATAATTACATATAGGTCACTGGTACATATAGCTGACCTTGAAAAGGACCAAAAATGATTTGCATGGCGGATCAGTGATGAAACAGTCCCACAACAAAGAATATCTAGCCAACTGGAACCCTGTGGCAATAAACTGACACTGATGAAGGGAAAGGACGATTACCACACACAGCATGAAGAAAAATCTCTAGTCTCGAATTGTCCACCAACAAAGTGCCTGGCTGGTTAAAAAAATTCAACATAACCGCACATGGTACAACATGATCTGAACATACTGGCTGAGTAAGAGAATCTCATCCTGTTTTACAAACATGACAGAGTTGGATTTAGCTGAAGGGAGAATTTTCAGAGACTTTCATGGATTTATTTACATAGACATATAAGTGATGACTTATTAAAAGAAAAAGTTGAGGATGAAAGCATGATGTTGAAATTTGGGGCGGCTGTGGCTCAGGTGGTAATCGTAGGGTTGGCGGTTCGATTCCCGGCCCACGTGATTCCACATGCCGAAGTGTCCTTGGGCAAGACTCTGAGCCCCCAAGTTGCTCCCGATGGCAAGTTAGCGCCTTGCATGGCAGCTCTGCTACCATTGGTGTGAATGGGTGAATGAGAGCCAGTGTAAAGCGCTTTGGATAAAAGCGCTATATAAGTGTGCCATTTATTTATTTAAATTTGATTAGACAGATCATTTCAAGTCCAAAGTTTCTCATCTGTTGAAGCTCCATGGCTCTAGTCAATAGTGAAGTGCCAATGTGAAACAAAAGTCACTTAAAATGATTAACTTGGTTAAGCAGTAAAAGCTGTTGTCGCCATATAGCTGGTTTTACTCCCACATTATCTTTGAGATGTAGTGGAAAGGGAGGTCGCATTAAGATTGTGTAACAATCGTGGTACGACATTCCTGCACAATTCCGGATGCCCAGATGAACACTATGCTCAAGTGCTGTAACA
This sequence comes from Noturus placidus, assembly GCA_022414735.1. Classification (NCBI taxonomy): domain Eukaryota; kingdom Metazoa; phylum Chordata; class Actinopteri; order Siluriformes; family Ictaluridae; genus Noturus; species Noturus placidus. Next base: position 27,185 of record JAFFST010048368.1, on the reverse strand, counting down.
TGCTACTATATACAGTATGTGTATGCAATAAACAGGCAACTCTGTACAGTAGCAGGTGTATCCATACCAGACACAGCAGACGAATGAACTTTAATATAGTGTGCTCGTAAGATACAGTTCTCGGTGTATAATTTATGCTTTGTCTTCAGTTCTTTCACCCTATCAGAGTGGCAAAGGTTCTGCTCGAGTACGGACCCGATGGGAGACCTAACGGCGAGGCAGGCGCTCACTTCACAACACGACAGGACGCACTGCAAGCAATGACCAAAGACAAGCAGTATATACGTAAGCTTTATTTACGGCTTGTTTCTATCCAAGTGTTTTAGAAATCCAGTAGATTAAAATGCCAGCGTTTGCATTTCCATCAGTTGCAGAGTTACTGAGAGTGTGAAATACACACTCGTTACATCATCAGCTAATGCAGCTCATCAAACTTCATCTCAGCTTGTCTCTGTGTACTGTATGGAAATGTATTGGTAAAATGTGTATGAACCCTGTGTTTTAGTCTTGCAAGTGTGAATTTATTTATTTTTCTTGTCAATGCAGAGGACCGATATATTGAGCTGTATCTAAATTCCACATAGGAGAAAGAGGAAGGAAGTGGTATGTTTAACTTTACAGCTATTTATTAAATCTGTATTAATCACTACTTTACTCAATAACACTTTATTTCTCTCTAGGTGAATGGCTGTCATCTGTTCCAAACATTCTGGTGATATTTGAGATAAATATTGGGGGAAACTGTCATTAAACCTGCTCAGTTATGGAGTACATCAGCATTGTGTGGTTTCTTAAAGTAGTATTTATTCAGAATGATTAACACAATCAAGACAAAATACAGTATTAACCAATCCTCATTACATTTGACAGTCTATGGCCGATGAACTGTTTACTAAAAAATAAACTCTTTAAATAAAGGACACATCTGTTTGGAATTGAATTACTCTGATGAGCTATTTTGAAAGTAAATATTTACTTCCATTAGAGCTGAGAAAAACAGTGTCACAAACTGTTTTTATTACATAGTCTGTAGTTGTAAGTTAATTTAACCATGCCCAGAGCTTGATAAATATGTAGAGATGATTCTGCATATCTGAAAGCATGCATTAATTTGCTTTTAAAAAGCTCTGGCTCCAGTCTGTTAAAATCCTAGTGTATAATCAGACATTTTTGCAAATGTACAAAATTCTCTCTAAAATAATTAAAATCATTGCACAATTATTATTTCTCACCCCTGTTGCTCTGTGCTGTAATCACCATGATATACAGTTGATTTCAAACAATTCAAGTAGTACTGCACAAGTCCACTTGGTGGACATCTCTCATCTACAACAAGGTGCTGAATTTGATGCAAATAACGTAAGACTTAAGTAACACAAACACTCCCTTTTTGAAGAAAAAAAAAAAAGCATAACTACACAGAAAACCTCACTGCTGGTGATGAAAGCTTAAACATGGATTAAATCGGGTCTGCTCCGGTTTTGAATATTCTTTACTGAAAGAGTAGAAGTGACTCAGGATGGGTTTGAGGCGTACTGCTGCAGTAGCTGGGAGTAGCACACGTCACACACACGTTCTGGGGTGATGGACGATGGCAGGGGGATTTCGTTGAGCATGCAGTTCTTGCAGAACACTCCTCTACAGTTCTTACACTCCTGCTAAAATGGTAAAGGAAGAGAAAATACATTTCAACACAGTCCTTTCTCAGTGTGGAATATACCATGTACAGTCCTCTCTGAAACTATTAGAAATGGCATGGACGATTCCTTTTTTGTTTTCAAAAGACATCAAAAGGTGAATATGAAAAGAGTTTTGAATTTCAGCTTTTATTTCCTGGTACGTATATGTAGAGGTGTTACACGACATAGAACATGGCACATTTTGTATCCGACCACCCAATTTGTAGGTGAGCAAAAATATTGGAACACGTGACTGGCTGGTGTTTCTTGTTACCCTGTTAGATTTGATTATTACAACAATAAATAGTGCTTAATATCTATCTTGGTTTTAGCTTTCAGTTTCACTTATGAAGACTGCACTTGTTAAAAAGGATGAGCAAACGAAGATCAGAAAGCTGTCTGTGGGAGAAAAGCGGAAAAAAAAAAACTCAACCATATAACTGGTTATAACTCATAACTCATCTCAAACTCAAATTTATTTGGTGTACAGCACAAAAATGAATTGGCCTTGCTGATGTCTACTTTTATTATTATTTTTTACTTTTTTGTGTACAGCGCTTTGTGAAGCTGCTTTTAAAAGCGCTATATAAAATAAAGTTTATTATTATTGTTGTTCCAATAGTTTCAGAGAGGACTGTATGTGGTAGATTGAGCTCAAGTGTCAAACAGCAAGACTGCTAGATTTTAAAAGTAAAAAAAAAAAGTATAAAATAATGTTTGAAAATTAACGATAGGATCAATGAGCAAAATCATTAGCAATATTAATGAATGAGGGTTTCATACAAATGAAGTATCAAAGCTCTGACTGGTAATATCCCCCCTCTTTAAGCTGTGTCATGTCTTACAAATTTGCAGTTGTTAGAATTTAAAAGATTGTTTTAATTTTATAATAAGTGACAAATTTCCTGAATAAAAGGAGTTAATGAAGAATTTACAGTTTCCTTTGAACTTCCCAAAGGAATAATAGCATTAAATATTTTTATACCACGCTGCTGCATTCTTGAATTTGATTGGTCAGAAGGTGTTCATTTTTTTTTTTTTTTTAAAACAGCAGCTCTGATATAGTTCCAGCTGCAAGGAAAAGCACAGGTTTATATTAAATGCACTTGTTCGAATACATTATAGACTTTATAATGACAACTAATTTAGAGGGACTTGGGGACAATTAACGTTATTTATCAAAGAAGTTAAAAGTAAACAAAAAAAGTTTAATTGTTAAAATGTTAGTTTTCTGTTACGGTAAATCCCTGATGTATGTAAGGCATATTACATACGCTTTGCAAGAATGCAAACACAACCAAGTTGATTCAATTACTTGCACACCATAGGCATGTTCTGGCACCATGCCAGAGGTTAACGGCTAATCCGCAAAGGGGCAGCAAAGTAAAGGCGGCGGTGGGTCAGAGATTTGAAACAGCTGTTATTTCTGGAAAAGCATTCTTCTTTGATTTTGATGTGCCTGGAGTAATGCCTCAGTCTGCAACATCTGGAACAGTGCATCAACTTTGGATGCACAAAAATTCTATGTGCATAGCCTGGCAATGCCCCTTGTGAAATGTATAACAGGCCCAAGAGGGTGTAAAAAAAAAAACTCCCCACAACTTTGCAGCACACCATTGTTTACTATTTTCCTAGAACCATCATGTTTTAATCCTTACTTATCATAATGAAATCCCACCCATTTCTATCCTAAGCTTCATGATCATCTATGAGAGAGGATAACTGATACCTTAGGACTGATTAGAGCTTCCGAATGTTGGCACTTTGAGCAGATGGACAGCTCTGGCTCTTCATCAAGTGGCTGGTTCTGCATGAAAAGGAAATAAAATACACATTAGCACACAGGACACCTTCACCATGCTTACAGTGGGGAAAAAAAGTATTTGATCCCCTGCTGATTTTGTACGTTTGCCCACGAACAAAGAAATGATCAGTCTATAATTTTAATTGTAGGTTTATTTGAACAGTGAAAGACAGAATAACATAAAAAAAAATCCAGAAACACACGTCAAAAATGTTATTGATTTGCATTTTAATGAGGGAAATAATATTTAACGCCCTCTGCAAAACATGACTTAGTAATTACTTTTCATTTTCAATGCCCTGGATGAGGGAAGGAGGTTCTCACCCAAGATTTGACGGTACATGGCCCCGTCCATTGTTCCTTTGATGCGGTGAAGTTGTCCTGTCCCCTTAGCAGAAAAACACCCCCAAAGCATAATTTTTCCACCTCCATGTTTGACGGTGTTGATGGTGTTCTTGGGGTCATAGGCAGCATTCCTCCTCCTCCAAACACGGCGAGTTGAGTTGATGCCAAAGAGCTCCATTTTGGTCTCATCTGACCACAACACTTTCACCCAGTTGTCCTCTGAATCATTCAGATGTTCATTGGCAATCTTCAGACGGGCATATATATGTGCTTTCTTGAGTTGGGGCGCTGCAGGATTTCAGTCCTTCATGGTGTAGTGTGTTACTAATTGTTTTCTTGGTGACTATGGTCCCAGCTGCCTTGAGATCATTGGCAAGATCCTCCCGTGTAGTTCTGGGCTGATTCCTCACTGTTCTCATGATCATTGCAATTCCACGAGGTGAGATCTTGCATGGAGCCCCAGGCTGAAGGAGATTGACAATTCTTTTGTGTTTCTTCCATTTGCGAATAATCGCACCAACTGTTGTCACCTTTTCACCAAGATGCTTCGCAATGGTCTTGTAGCCCATTCCAGACTTGTGTAGGTCTACAATCTTGTCCCTGACATCCTTGGAGAGCTCTTTGGTCTTGGCCATGGTGGAGAGTTTGGAACTGATTGATTGATTGCTTCTGTGGACAGGTGTCTTTTATATAGGTAACAAGCTGAGATTAGGAGCACTCCCTTTAAGAGTGTGCTCCTAATCTCAGCTTGGCCCTGTGTCTAAAAGACACCTGGGAGCCAGAAATCTTTCTGACTGATAGGGGGTCAAATACTTATTTCCCTCATTAAAATGCAAATCACTTTCTCACATTTTTGACAAGCGTTTTTCTGGATCTTTTTGTTGTTATTCTGTCTCTCACTGTTCAAATAAGTGGCAAACGTACAAAATCAGCAGGGGGTCAAATAGCTTTTCAAATACATTCTTACAGAATATGTACATCACATGATTAGTTTCTGTGCATCAACAAATAAAGGATGACTAAACTGTAATGTACCTGTTCATCTTCATGTGAAAGTGACCTAAAAAACAAAAAAATAAGTAGCGATTGTATTTATTTGTACTTCTGAATCACTTCTTGCACGATTTAAAGATTTACTTAAACACTGCAAACGTATGTGCTCGTTTGTTTGAATAAACAAAGGCTTACAAACTCGAACCGAGACTTGTTTTCTCTTCTAACACATTTCGAAGTGTGCCGTTCTCTTTTCTGACTGCTTCAAGCTCCTGAATAAATAAATTAAATAAATTAAAAAACAATTAATTAAAATAGAAATAATTCTGCAGTTTGAAAATGGCAACTCATTTCTCATTTTCAAATGGAGTGTCACCTTTCTGATGTCCTCCACTTGTTGCCGCATGTCTCTGTTTGGAGGGGTTTTTCCCAGCAGGGTATCTGAATGCTGACTACCCCGCCTCCCTCGCTCCTTCCTCAGCTCATGCTCCAAACTGCTCCTGCACCCCACCCCCAAAAAACATCATACACAGCTTTAAGTCTGTGGTTTAGATTGGTCATTAAAAAAATAAAACTTTTTTTAGTAGTCAGATAAAACAAAACAAAAAAAAAAAACAAACAAACAAAAAAAAAGAGATTACAAAAAAATGAACAAGAACTGCTTGGTCAGGGTTGCAGTGTTTTAAATTAGGCTACTAGTTTGTTTATATTATGGGAAATAGAACCAACTACATTTGTTAAAAATACTTCAGGTAGATAAAAAAAATTATATATAATTTTTTATATATAATATACACACATATACTGTATATACACATTACGTGTGTGTGTACTATATATATATATATTACACACACACACATACATACATACATACATACAGTGCCTTGCGAAAGTATTCGGCCCCCTTGAACTGTTCGACCTTTTGCCACGTTTCACGCCTCAAACATAAAGATATAAAACTGTAAATTTTTTTGAAGAATCAACAACAGGTGGGACACAATCATGAAGTGGAACGAAATTTATTGGATATTTCAAACTTTCAACAAATAAAAAACTGAAAAATTGGGCGTGCAAACTTATTCAGCCCCTTTACTTTCAGTGCAGCAA
>JAFFST010048368.1:1514-20317 GCA_022414735.1 Noturus placidus | reverse complement strand
TTGAGGCCTGAAATGTGGCAAAAAGTCGAACAGTTCAAGGGGGCTGAATACTTTCGCAAGGCACTGTACACACTTATATACATACACACACACACATATATATATATATATATATAAACAAACATAGTAGCACTGCATATCAATCAATAAAATGAGTAAAATGAAGGAATTCTACATACCTATGCGTTTGTAAATGCTCCACTTCTTGCTGCAGACTCGCAATTTTGTCTCCGAACTCCTGCTTGAAGAGCCTGTTCGCCTCCTCGGCCAGATCCCTCTGCTTCTCTGCCTGTTTAGATCTGTAGTTGAGCCAGATGAACTTAATGAGGTAAAAAATGAGAACTAAAATGCCATGACAGGGAGGAGAATCTCAACAACGTCAAACCGAAATGAACAAGAAAGACAAAAACAAGCAGAAAAAAAAAAAAATGTAAAATCCAAAGGCAAGGGGATGAGTGTAGGAAATGTAGAGGCTATATGGAGAGCCAAAGAAATTGAAGAAAGCTCAAGTGTTGGATTTGATTTTTATTATGCTACTGTACTACATTTTACATAGATTGTTAAAGTCCACATACACTTTCATCATTTAATTGCAATTGAGAGATTAACCTCGTCCACAGAAGCCTTGAAGAATTAATTTTGGGGTTTAATACAGGACCACATCTTTCACATTTGGCATTAACCTCCACCAGCATCACATCTGCAGTTAGAACGGTCTCGAGCTGTTGTTTAAGCTCACGTTCTTCTACCAAAGCGAAATCTCCTGAGTATTTGCTTTCACTTTAGTCAATTGCATATTTTATTTTACACTCGGGAGCGTAATTCATTACACTCAACTTACACACAGGTGAGTGGTCGCCTATCAAGGTCCATTTAACTTCCGCAATATCATAGGGCTTAAACGTCAAAAAATAAGTTTGGCCAAAATATGAAGTTAAAAACTGGCCAGGAAGAGTATTGAAAAAAAATGACATACTTTGCAAATAACTAATGGTACATGTTTAACCAGATCTAGTTACCATGTTAAAGCTTTTGATATCCAAAGCCTCCGTTCTAACATCCTGAAGTTCGGTTATTCAAAGAGTAAAGAGATACACTGTAGAGATACGAGAGATGCATTATGTTATGTTAACATTTCCTACATATAAACTCAGACTCAAAAAAAAATTAAATAAAATAAATCAAACAATAAAAAGCTGTTGGATATTAAGCAAATCTTGAGTCTCTCACACTATCTGAAACTGCTGTATTTTGTATATGGTGAACGATAAACCAAAAAAAAAGGCTGGAAAGACTAAGAGAGGAGGAGCGCTTGTTTGGAGTGTGATATTCACAGTAGAAGCAAAAACATGGTATTCCATGAGGAAAAAGAAAGGAATCCCGACAGAACGTGAACCCATTTGAAAATAAACATCCTAGTTGTTCCTATGGTATGCAAAGTCAAATTGAGGATATGTATTGAGGAAACTATTAATATGCGTTTGCAAAAATGATCTATTGTTGCTTTTGCAGCAGTTTTCCTGCTGCCAAATTCAAGTTCCGTGCTTGCTTGACCACGTCTTTCTCACTGACGAGAGGAATAGGAAAGAGAGGATGACATGGAAGGGATGCAAAATGAAAGAACAAAGCAAAACAATAAAGAGACATAAGGCAGAGAGGAGTTATTTCAAGAAAAGGCGAGTGCATAACATGAAACAGAGCAGATAAGCAATCCAGTAAAATTTGTGTTCAGCCTAATTTGCATTAGTGGCTACAAAAATAAAAAGGCACAGATTTCAAATCATGTCTTGTTTAAGTGTTCAAGCATATGAAAGCTTACCTGTGCTCCAGTTGTTTAATAGTGGCAGCCATCTGGTTTGTTTTCTCTTCAAAGCGACTGATGATCTCACTCTTCTGCTTCACACTGGTCTCTGAGCTCTGCAACGCACGCAAAACACACCCAGACTCATTAGCACATGAATAAAACCTATTTTTAAGTTGTGTTTAATAGGACTGTACAAAAGGTCTAATTCAGTGATATTAATTATACATGTGAGAAATAATAAAATGACAGGGCATGCTGTTGTAGGAAAATAATCAATGATGGGCTTGTGTTGATTAGTTTCCTTATAACAACATCTCCCCACGTGTTTGATTCCTCAACAGTCATTTTTAAATCACGAACCACTTTTTTTTTCTTTACGAATGAGCCCTTGCACTTTGTATCCATTTACAGTTACATTTAATCTTGTGGAATGTCCACCAGACAGCTTGTCATGTTACCAAGATACCACAAAGCTCAAAGTCCTCCATTCTGAAGACTCTCCCATGTCTGAAACCTTTAACTTGGACTGACACAAAATGCTAACACTAGAGACTCTTTCCAAAAGTAGCAAATAAACATCTCACAACAAACATCGCCATATTAATGATACATATTTTAACCGCTTATGTGGAGCATCCACCATACTAGTCCTTTAGAATTAGCTGTGACTATAGAAATGATAATGTACGTGAACGAGCATGTGCATATAAACCTGAGATTTGCCTTGAAGCTGGAGCTGTTTTAACAAATTAATCAATTCACCAGTGCTGTGGTATACTCTTAGTTATACACGTCTGTGGTGATTATACTCTTGTACCTGGGTCTTGTGGGAGAGCTCATGGTTGATTCTGCGCAGATCATCGAGCTGATGTCTGAGCTCAACCAGCGCATCGTGCTTCTCACAAATGTCCTTCTCCAGCATCTTCATAGACAATTCCATCTCCTGTCTCATCCCAATCTGCACCTCCAGCTCTTTCTCTACATCCTACACAGAAGCCATCAGAGTAATGTTTCATGTTTCAGCACCACCTAAATGCACATCTCCGATGTTCTTAGATATAAGCTAGCTAAATAAAGACATGTCTACTCTAGACAGAGTGCTGCAGACTCAAGATCTAACTGACCAGTCTGAGTTGAGTTTCCTCTTTGAGCTGCTTGCGAGTTTCTCCAAGTACTTGGCCGTCTGCAGCGCCATCTGGTCTCAATGACTGTGAGAAACACACAGAACTGCATTTCAGTTATGTTTAAATCATGTCAGGTTATTTAATAGTACTTGATATTTAAAACTCTGACATTACTAAGTAAATAAATATTCTGATATAAACCTGGACACAGTTTGAGCACAAAAGGTGATGGTGATATACCGGGTGTCCCAAGTGTCTCCATACATAGGGGAAATGAACACTTTTTAGCTATACGTCTTCCAAGACTTTTCATACTTAGTTTATATTATAATATAAAAACATAATATACTTATTTTGTTCAGACAGCCTTTGACAAAAGGAGAACTTATTAAAGTCATACTCATGGTTGGATCAGGAAGCTGTCACAAGGTCACAAGGTTGTGATGGACTTTAACATGGCCAGCACATCACACAGCACACTGCTGGCAAACTTATTAATAAATTCAAAAAGTCTGGAAGTGTTGAGGACCAACTGAGAAGCAGAAGTCCACCAACATCCACTGACGAAGGCTTACAGTTAGTTACAGTTACATTGATATAGAGCTTTCTAGACACTTAAAGCACTTTACATAGAATGGGGGGGGATGTCCTCAACCACCATTTGTGTGTAGCATCCACCTGGATGATGTGATGTGATGATGATTTTTCAGTTTTTTATTTGTTGAAAAAGTTTGAAATATCTAATAAATTTGGTTCCACTTCATGATTGTGTCCCACCTGTTGTTGATTCTTCATAAAAATTTACAGTTTTATATCTTTATGTTTGAGGCCTGAAATGTGGCAAAAGGTCGAACAGTTCAAGGGGGCCAAATACTTTCGCAAGGCACTGTAGTATAGTATAGGTGCTGTTTTTATGGTCTAGTATAGTATAGTATAGGTGCTGTTTTTATGGTCTAGTATAGGATAGTATAGGTGCTGTTTTAACAGTATAGTATAGGTGCTGTTTTAACAGTATAGTATAGGTGCTGTTTTTACAGTATAGTATAGGTGCTGTTTTTACAGTATAGTATAGGTGCTGTTTTTACAGTATAGTATAGGTGCTGTTTTATGGTCTAGTACAGGATAGTATAGGTGCTGTTTTTATGGTATAGTATAGGTGCTGTTTTTTTACAGTATAGTATAGTAAAGGTGCTGTTTTTACATATAGTGTAGTAAAGGTGCTGTTTTTATGGTATAGTATAGTATAGGTGCTATTTTTATGGTATGTTTTAAAGTATGGTGTCCCCATCACTATACAGGGGTATTAGGCCCCACACAGACCACAGGGTGAAGGTACAACCAACGTGGTACTGGCAAACACAGTCCCCTATGTATAAAAACTTTTGGGACACCTTGTAGTGTATAATAGTGTAGTGTACAATACTGTACCTTGCGATTGGACTCGACAAGGTAAGAGCTTTCCTCCTTCATTCTCTCTACCTCCTCTTGCAAAGTGATGATTCTGTTGTTTGCAACTGCAAGCTGTAATATTCAGACAAAAGATTTATGATACAGATTCCAGTATTTTCCAACCTCTTCTCACAACAAACATCTTGCTGCTTTATACAATGGCGGTAAAAAGCATGCAATAAGAATACAAATGTAGAGTCAGGCTACTGAAACCTGGATTGGAGCCATTTTTATATTTATAACCTATAGTGGATTACACTGTTGGCTTTAAAATATTAATACACACCTCCTCTGTAAGTTTTGTGTTGGACTTTTCAAGGGCATCGACTTTGGCTTGAAGGTTATTCACAGAAGCACTGTCGAAGAGGAGTGATATACAAGGCATTAGCAAAACAAGGCCAAACAAATCATGAACCAAAGAAATAGCAGAAGCAGTGGATCTACCTTAAATGTCTGTTGAGCTCCTCAACATAATTTTTCTGGTCAAGGATTGCTGTGATTTGTCCATCACTAAAATGAGACAATATAAAATATTCAATTCAATTCAATTTTATTTGTATAGCGCTTTTTACAATAGACATTGTCTCAAAGCAGCTTTACAGGAATACAAACACAGTACATACACAGTAAAAGTGAGAAATTATCCCAACTGAGCAAGACACTGAGTGGCGACAATGGCAAGGAAAAACTCCCTAAGATGTTTAAGAGGAAGAAACCTTGAGAGGAACCAGACTCAGCAGGGAACCCATCCTCATCTGGGTAACAACAGACATTCTTAAAGAGACAATTATTGCTTTAAATGTAATCTGTTTGGATTTGAAAAGCCTTAGTCCCAGCAGTCTGGATTTGGAGCAGATGAGAGCTCCATCCAGAAGTAGGACCTCCGAGACCGATCATGCAGGTCCGGAGAGCAGAAAGGACCAGGATCTCCAAAAATATTGTAATGAGTAATGGTCAAACTATCAGAAGTCGTCTCATTCATATTACAAGGCGCAATAAATATGAACTCACCCTTCTGTGCTCTTGCTGCTGTGAGCTCCATCTTTTAGATACATGGAAAAATCGATCACGCCAACCTGCCGAGATAACACGTGACTAAAACACATACCCCAACTGGAATTGAAATTAAAGTGTCCAAATACACGGCATCAGTTTAACCCGTCACACTAACAAATCACGTGGTTATGAGATGTCTGAGGTGTTCTATAAAATAATAAAGTACCTGAGAGTCCAAATCTTCTCCCTTCATGCACAAATTTGCATCAATGACATTGAGTCCCACCAACAGTCCAGCAATTACAGCTCCCTCTTCCTCCATCATCAGAGCATTGGGCTCATAGAACTCACTAAAGGGGGTGGATGGGGGTGCGGGAGGCAGGTGAAGAGGGGGAAACATTTTAGAAGCAGGGCGACTTGAAACGTGTCTGATCACATGCAAGCTTGCACATCAGCGCCAACCTTAGAAGATCCTTTCTGTTAATGATGGTCTTCATGTAGTCTGAGAGCTTCTTTTGCATGAGGGCCAGTCTCAACCATGCTCTGCCTCTTCCTAAAGGAGTTCTAAAAGAAGAAACCGTATCAGTACCAGGAATTATGAATTATATAACAAGTTTATAAATTTTTTTTTTTTAAAAGTAGACTTTGCTTACTTGAGGCCAGGAAGGTCTTTGACACTAGCTGTGATTTCACCAGCTTCTGGAGTCAACTTCTCCACTAGCTCCAGAGGACCCCAAAACGACTTGTTCTGCCCGAGGAATGTCTTCTTGCCTTTAATCCATTATGAGTTTGGACAGAGAGAGAGAGAGAGAGAGAGAGAGAGAGAGAGAGAGAATGAATTAATAAGAACAATGGAAAAAAAGCAAAGAAAGTTTAGCTGATTTATGCTCCAAAGTATCTACCATACTTTTGAGTCCGTGTTTCAGACAGTGCTCCATCACGACAAAGAACTGCTGCAGTGGGGCGTAGTCTGAGTCCAGTGTGCGGCCAAGGTTTAGAGCTGACTCAATCAAGCCCTTGATGCTCAGCTTGGCCATGTTCATCAGGTTAAGCCTCTCGATGGCGATGGGGTCCTTGGGATCTGAGGGTACATGAAACACGACATGAAACATTATAAAGCACTTACTGTCAAATAAAATGATCACAAGCTGTTGGCTTGTAGAAAAACTTAAAATAGAACATTTTGGATCAGTCAATCTGCACAATATAATGGCACAAACAATGCAGTACATTTCTTTCCATATATTTTTCCTTCTCATTTCGATTCACCAGACATCTTGGTTCTTAGATTGGAATTGCATAATAAGTATAAGAAACTGCAGCATGTGTTACTTCTATACTATAAAGGCTACGAACAGTACATAAGAAAAAAATAACAAGCACCAAATACAGTGGTACCTCTACCTACGAGCAGCTCCACCTACGAGATTTTCGACCTACGAGATGGAACACGGGGCAAATTTCTGCTCGACCAACGAGCTGAGGTTCGAGCTACGAGATGGGAAAATTTCGAAGATTGAAGATTTTGAATTTACAGTAGATATGTAATCGTATTATATGCAATCGTAGGGTGTCCTTGGGCATGACACTGAACCCTAAGTTGCCCCCGATGGCAAGTTAGCACCTTGCATCGCAGCTCTGCTACCATTGGTGTGTGAATGGGTGAATGAGACACAGTGTAAAGCGCTTTGGATAAAAGCGCTATATAAGTGCGCCATTTACCATTCATTTTGGCTGTCTATGATTCATAATTATTTATAATATAAAGTAGAATATGTAAAGAAAGTGCAATTTTAGTTAATGTTACGTAAGATAAATGTTTAGTGCAATACGTAAAGTACGGCATCGTAACTGTGCGATTCAAGTTTACCGCCGTCTCCATGCCTCCCTCCCTCCCCCCCTCCTCCTGCTCAGCCTTCGCTACCGTAGCTGATACAGTATCCATACGTAAGTACCCACAGAATTACCTGTTCAATGTCTATTTTCTTCTTTTATGATTACAGTACAGTACAGGTATTTAAACTGCATTAATTACACATAGGTTTGTATGGGAAAACATGCCTTTTTATATGTAGTACAGTGTTTTGGGGGAATTTTAAAGGGTTGGAACCAATTAAATTTTTTTCCTTTATTTTAAATGGGAATAATTTGATCGACTTACAAGATGATCGACGAACGAGCTAGGTTATGGAACGAATTAATCTCGTAGGTCGAGGTACCACTGTATAGGTATTTAACTTGAAACCATTTAGTTACCAATCAAAATCCTCAATTTAATCTCTAGTCAAACAAAGCATGGGCACATATTTTTCATGTCATATAATGGCACCCTCTGCTCTTCAAATGCTGAACCCACTTTAAAGAGGTCACAGTGCTTGGAAAAAAGACCAAACTTTTGTTGAAGCAAAAAAGCACAAATTTAACTTCTTGTTTATTTTGCTTATGAAACAAATGCAATGACCTGAGAGAGAAAAAGAAACCACTTAATCTGCACTTAATCCTGTAAACCATAAAGTAAAGCCTCTCTAAATGTCCAACACCTTCCAGTTATGGTACATGCAATTAACTACACACAATTATAAGTATGATTAATACTAATGGGCGCTATTAATGTTTTATTCAGTGTTTGTGTTAAACAAGGCTCATCATTATCATTACAGATAAACACCTATATAATTATTGGAACAAACGCAACAAAGACAAGATTATGAGTAGTAGTCGACACATTGTGGATTTGGGCAGTACTTGCCAATGACCGATTAAATCAGCAGATTTTTTAGAATTGATACTGAAGGAAAAAATACAAAGTAAAATATTGCTGAACTTTAGATAAAAAATAAACAGTACTGACAGTACCATGAACTGTACTTTAAAATAAATATATACCGTATTTTCCGCACTATAATGCGCACCTAAAAGCCTTAAATGTTCTCAAAAATCGGCCGTGCGCCTAATAATCCGGTGCGCCTTATGTGTGGACTGAGTTCCAAAATCTGTTAAAACGTTGTGCGGCTTTAGTTGGCGTAACAACCGTATGCGCCCTATAACACGGTGCGCCTTATGTATTGGTCAAGTACAGAAATGGACCCCGTAATAATCCGGTGCGCCTTATAGTGCGGAAAATACGGTATTTTTTATATATATATCTCCAAAACGAACAAAAAAGTAATACTCTAGAGGCCGCTCTCGTACTGTACAATGACAGCAGATCCTCGTCAGCTAATCCCACAACAGACGCAACAGGGAAAACTATCGGTGTGGATTTTTGCCGATAATAGACAGCAACAGCAAATTGGTTATCGGTGGTGATTAATCGGAAAAACTGATCGGTCCACCTCTAAACATGAGTCTAGATAAAAAAGTGTGCTTTTACCAGAGCATAAGTGTTTTCAGCACCAGTATCTTAAAGCAAATTGAACGCTATTAGCAGTTATTAACCTAGACATGTCGTCCCCATAATGTACAACAGGAAAACAGATTGTTGTTGATCTTTAAAACTGAAAGTGTAATGAACTTGATCCCACAGAAGCATAAACTAACCTTAAAGATCTGGTGTCAGGCAGATGGTTTCAGTTCTCGTTTAAAGGAAAGTGATAAGATTTGAAGAAGTGTGGGTCACACAACGGTATCGAAAAATCTATGCTACTCACAATGGGGTTTTTTTTTTTTTTTTTTTTGAATCACTAAAAATCACACTTACAACCTCCATCTTCAGCAGACAGACAGTTTTGCAGTACAAAAAAGTCAGATGCGGTTACAGGATATTCTTGAGACAAGCAAAAAAATAATAAATTATAATAAAAATAAATAAATAAACCATCAACATCACAAACCTGCAGGAACTAATTAGTGGTGCAGTGCCCTAGGGAAGTATAGTGAGTATGAAATGTCTAGAACACCATGCAAGTGCCAGGAAAAAAAAAAAAAAAAAAAAAATCAGCCAAAGAGAATGGGTTGTGGCAGACAGAGAAGCAGGATCTGAAAAAAACAGACAAAGAGAAACAAGCTCATCTATAAAGTGAAGAGAAAACTAAAGAGACAGAATGAGAGACGGTAAACAAGCATGACAGAGACGGCCAATGAGAACTCAGGCTTGACGGTAGCCATGCGGCGTGGTGTTCAGAGGAAATGGAGCTAATGACTGATTTGAGCAGGTCTCGATGGCTACGTCACACAGCTTTCAAATGATGCCTGAGGAGGTGGGAGTGAAGCGAGGAAGCGATGCCGCGATACGCACCTTTGAACTCATCAAGCATTTGCATTTGTTCCACCAATTCTGTGAAATCTTCCCATGAGTCTTTGCAAAGGACAATGGAAAAAGAATAAAGAAACAAAAAATTGTTTGTGTTTCCATGCATTTCATGGGTGTAGACTAAAATCAACTACAAATGCATCAAATATTTTAACTTCTTAGGCTGTATCACGCACAAATTTAATTCAAATGATCCCCAGTGCTGATGAATCATCTATTCTGATTGGCGTCGATTCATTTTCTGTTAAAATGACTCGGAGCAGTTCCAGCTGACAGGCTGTATTCATGCTCTTCTTGTAATATGGTACTATTTATAAAATAACTTGCCCACAGACTCAACATAAACGAATAAAAGAAAAATGTGTGTTATGAATAGTACGGTGAAATGTTTAACATTTTTGGAAGGAGTCTCCAGTGTCAGCACTTCATAACAGTCTGAGATAAAGCTGTTTTTGCCAGAAACTTCATGGGAGAAATGTGGCTAGGAAGAAAATGACCGCTTCTAGCTGATGTAATATAATATAATATAAAGGTAGAACAGGAAATAACTTGTTTTGCTGACGTTCCAAATCATCAAACAACTAGAAAGTATGACATCATTCTTTAATAAATAATTGTTCATGTTGGCAAACCACTTTTGTCCAAGAGGAATAAAACATAATGGGTCTGTTATAGAAAACAAAATAAACTGTGTGGTGTTAATTAATCGCACCACTCTGTCGTTGATTTTCTTTCAAGAGCAAGCCCCCACCAACTTTTATTCCTTATGTTAAAACTGTGTTCTGTATAAGATACCTCCACTTTGGCATCATTCATTCACATATATCTTAAATCAGTCACAAATGAAAGCATTAAAAATGCTATATTCTTTAATCACTTACTGCTTTTGCCCAACCACCAAAGTCACAGAAATTAAATGCATTGGTCTGCCATAACATGCACACACCTTTGAACGCTCTTCTCTTCATGGCAGGTTTACGAGCTTAGTAGCATGAAGAGAGCCATAAAAAGACCTGAAAACTGACTGAGCCTCAAAGACAGCACAAGGACTTGTCTACAGAAAGAGACCTTTGCTGATGCGATTGTCTGAATAATTTGAAATCGGAATAGACAATGACTGTGCACACTCTGAAACAATATGACACCCTGGCAAATATGAGCATTGAACATTGTTCAATGTTTTGATCATTAAACCATATGGGTTATAGTAATCCATGGGGGAAATGGCACTTCTGTAAAAAAAAAAAATATTATGTATATATATATATAAAATCCTTAACCGCTAAACCACCACCACCCATTCAAAATGATGATAATAATAATAATAAATTAGTTTAACATAGCTGAAGTATGTTCTCATTCATTATTTAAATAGATTTGCACTGACACATTTGGGTTTTTTTTGCAATATACTTTGTTTTGTTGTTAATCAATTAAATTAACACCCGCGGTCTTTCCACAAAGCCACAACAGAATCAGTTTTATTGAGCATATTACTGCCTAAGCTTCACACCCACTCCAAGTGTTAATACAGTGAAAATCAAAGTGCCTTAAAATAGTACCATCACAGCAGAACCCTGCACAGAGAGGTTTCTGCACGGAGTACATTCATCTCGCTTAAACAACATCCAATACGTGTCTGAATAAATGTCTCTGAGAAACTGCACTTTTAAAGAGCAAACGGCCTGCAGTTCTCTCTTAAGCACAGCTCCTCGTCGCACATTACATGTAACATCCAACCGTAAAAGGCTCTCACCGAGTCGAATGCATTGAAATGAGCTCTCAGCACAGCGGCAAAAGCTGTCTATACGGATAAAATGTTGCCAAAGAGCCTTAACGTGTGAGGGGCAACACACAAATGTGAGCTGACTCCTGTCATGGCACTGACTGTCCCTGTGAAGAACACTGTAAGGAGGATTAATTGGTGATGATGGCTATTCATTTAAAAAAAAATACATTTGAAATAAAATAAGAACCACAGCACTACACGTTAGGTGTAAGAGGACCATGGGTTACATTGGTTTAAATCAATACTGATCAATAAATCAATACTGAAAGAAAAAGACACACAGTGCTATCTTGGTGCTATGTTTGGTTCAAAGGTGATTCCTTTGAAACGCATTGCTTCATTTGAACTAATAACATTTGAAAAAGAGTAGACGACTCTTAAATGCCACATCCTGCAACTCTAACAGTTTTGCACTAACTAGAACGACAGATTCTGTCATTCATCCCAGAGCTACAGAGCATCTCCGCCCTTTAATAATCACGACTCCACACGCAAGCACACTGAGCGTGTTTACAAGCACATTAACGGTACAAAGCTGTTCCCAGCAGATCACAAAAACTGCCACAAAGTAATCATAAATAATCTTATATTGGACCGGATTTGGGTTATCCAGAACATGTACGCTGTCACTCCGATACTGTTTGCTTTTCTAGCGGGATAGACCTGTTCCAAAAGCAATAATGATGTTTAACAAGGGAGGCATTATGCCCAATGAAACGAAATAAGTATTGTTCAGTAGAGCATTTCTATTCAGGTTGTAATGCACCTGTAGAGGTGTATCATGTATTTAGAAAGAAATCGAATGTTTGACACATGTAGTAGACTCCACAAGATTAGATTACCTAATAGCATGCTCATAAATTAATACAAAATATGATCTGTTTTTGTAGGAATTGTAGCATTGTTTACAAGTAAACCTACTCAATGAGAGTCCGTGCTTCAGTGTACCTTCAGTATCTATGCTATGAAGCGTCAGGATTGACCTGAAAGCTCGGTCAGCACTGGATCTTCACTTAACACCCCTTACAGTGGATTAATATATTCTCTTTCTTAACTAAAATCCAGTTTTAACTAAATCCAGTTTACACGCAAGAAGAAAAAACAGCTCATTCGTTAATCTGAAACGTATTGTACTGTAGGCTTCCTGCAAAGAGGCCATAATCCTGCATATAATTCAATAATGATGATCGGATGCGTTAGCAAGACAAAAGACAACATGGCAGAGCCACAGGGTTTACTCTTCAATCCTTAATGCTTCATTTTTTTTCAACATGACTACAATTTCTTCAGGATTGCATTTAAGACAAGAAGACAGTGGATGGTTTGTTGAAGATAACCAAGAAAAAACAAAACAAAAAACAAACAAACAAAAAAATAACGTCTACAAAACTACATTTCCCTGCAGGCTCACTGAGCAGCATGGCGGCCCGAGCGCCTACCTTCGTGCGCTGGCTCAGGTTCGGGAGTGAGCGAGATGTCATTGAGTTCACGCAGACACAGCCACTCGCCGTCCACAGACACGCGGAAGTTGCACAGGTAGATGGTCTCGCGGGCAGCCTGAGTGATCTTGTCTGTGGTGGGGGTGGGCGCCTCGCTCTGCGGCGTCAGATCCGACATGACTCAGCTGTGAGGCCCAGTGACTACGACAACAACAACAACAACGATGGCCTCGCTCACCCAAGGACCCAAATACAGAGCAGAATATAGATCAAATAGGAATGAAAACAACCTCCTACCAACAGCCCTTGAAAGCTAGGAGGACGAGGAAACAATGGGATAAAGAGCAATGAAAGGAAAACAGCAGCCACGGCAGTACTAAGCAAGATGCTTTTCTTCTTGTGTGGAGTGTTTTTTTTTTTTTTTTAAATAAATAAATAAATAAATAAATAAATAAAGTCCCCTTTTGTGTCCTCGAGTGAATCAGGAGAAAATCCGTTGCATAGAATTTAGGCTGCTTTCCGGGCTTGCTCAGCAGGACTAGAGGATTGAGATGCTGCAAACAGCTCAGTGGTGGAGCAACAATCACAACTGTCTCTCTCTCGCTCTCTCCGTCTCACTCCGCACAGCCCCCACTCAAGCTAACTGGATTGGCTGTGTGCGCTGCAACCGAGTGGGTGTTGACCAAGATGGCTGCTGTGATGCTGAGCAGCATTGTGGGAGTCACGTGAGCAGATGGTGCAAGCGTGGAGAGAGATAAAATCCCTGGGGGGATCAGGATGATGCAGGAGTGTACTCATCTATAAATCTGTTTCTCTTGGCTCAGTGAGGATGCCTCAGAGAAAGGCACAGGCTTTACTAATCGAGCCTCATCAACAGAACCCATTTGTGGTTTAGTGACTTCTATATTGCACTGATTACATTTAAATCGGACCTGCTGATCATGGAGAAAAGTTAGAGCATTTATTTATTTTTTTTCAACGGATTTATACAACTCGGTGAGCAATACTCAAACACTAGTCAGGAAATACCACTAGATCAATAAAAGGTGACGAATCATTAGTGCCTCTCAAGGACAGAGCTAGCATGTTCAGCCATATGTGGAAAAGAAAGTGTACAAGCCCTCACTAATAAACATAAATATAATGTACACAGCTACAGAGTAGAAAGAATTTTGGTCCTGGAGTGGCCTAGCCAGTCTCCAGACTTTAATCCCATAGAAAATCTGTGGAGGGAGCTGAAGGTTCAAGTTGCCAAACGTCAGCCTCGAAACCTTAATGATTTGGAGAAGATCTGCTAAGAGGAGTGGGACAAAATCACTCCTGAGATGTGTGCAAACCTGGTGGCCAAATACAAGAAACGCCTGACCTCATGTTTTGCAGAGGGGTCCAATACATATTTCCCTCATTAAAATGCAAATCAATTTATAACATTTTTGACATGCGTTTTTCAGGATTTTTTTTGTTGTTATTCTGTCTCTCACTGATCAAATAAACCTACCATTAAAATTATAGACTGATCATTTCTTTGTTAGTGGGCAAACGTACAAAATCAGCAGGGGATCAAATACTTTTTCCCCCTCACTGTGTGTGTGGGTGCGTATATATATATGTGTGTGTGTGCATGCACATTTAAGAAGGGAATGTATCGACTAACTAGTATCCTCACTGTAACTACAGCAAATTAAGTTCTGGCGAAAGCTGCTTTCAATGATTAGAACATGAGCACCGGTCATCTTGAAGCAGCCAGATGTAAGAAAGTTGACCATTTCAAACCACATAATAAAATCAAGATTGTGGTTTGTGTGTACTTCACTGCTAATTTATCTAGATTTAAAAAAAAAAAAAAAAAATTTAAAAGCTGAGAAACAGCTTACAACACATTACATCTGATTTAATAATAATTAATATTGTGGGTTGTGGTTTGTTTTATTTAATATCAGGCGGTTGTGGACCAGTTGGTAGAGCGGGTTTGTTCACTAGTCGAAAGATTGCCGTTCGATTCCCGGCCCGCATGACTCCACATGCGGAAGTGTCCTTGGGCAATACACTGAATCCCAAGTTATCAAGTTAGCGACTTGCATGGCACCTCTGCTACCATTGGAGTGCGAGTATGTGAATAGATGAATGAGACATAGTGTAAAACGCTTTGGATAAAAGCCCTATATTACCATTTTCCATTTAATAATACACTCAAATGAGCATTACTGCCCCCTCCACTATCCAGCAGGAAAGTTACCCATTTCAATATTAATCATTCAGTGTCATGAGTTTTGCCAGTGAAGCTCGGCAAGCTTTACCTTTGTCGTAGTTTTTTGTTTACAGGATGAATGTTTATTATACTAAATAAATAAATAAATAAATAAATAATCAATCTTGGTTTTTCAATGTGCCCATGTATAAGTCATGAGTATTATACACAGGATAATTAAATTAAACTTTTTACAGTACTTGGTGTAAAAATAAACTAAATTGTAGTGCAACCACAGTAATTCCCATTTCTTTCACCATTAAAAAAAAGCGAGGTAGAATTACTCTCCATTACTACACAAGTCTATCCATCTCATGCTCTACACACGGGGTTGCGGGGAGCCTGGAGCCTATCCTAGGCGACTCGGTGCACAAGGCAGGGGACACCCTGGACGGGGTGCCAACCCATTACAGAGCACACTTGCACCACACACTATGTACAATTTAGAGATGCCAATCAACCTTTGGACCAGTCTTTTAGGAATAGCAAGTCGGGCAATAACCATGTATACAGGAATATTCCGATGCCTCTACGCATATAAACACTGTATTCGGAATATGGCTGCAACATGAATATAGATCTTAAAAAGGAACTTTATGTACATGTAAACTCATGTAAAGTCAATTAAAGTAACATGCAAATATATGGTTAGTATTTTCTTCAAATAAAATGTCTAACACAGAGCATGTTTGTGTCCTTGATAAAGTCAGCATGTCATTCGCCAAGAGGTCTAGTGTTCTATGTAATAAACATATGGCTCTTTTTAAGTCATTTTTTTGGTGGTTAAACAAATATCTTGGACAGGAACTCTGCTTGTCTTGTAGCCGGGACTACTGCTGTGTCCACCCCTGCAGAACTGAATCATTTACACATTTAGACTACAAGACACAAAGCTAAAACTGCTGTACGGTGATCACAAGGGCAGACTGTCTGTGTAAACACATTCTTAATGTTGACACATAATTGGAAATGAGTAACGAAACCCTTCCCAATACAATGAACAGGACATTCTTAATGCAGTAGATAATCATTAAAACCTTCACTAGTGTATTGTAAGAGGACTTGTGTACATTTTCCTCTTACAAATCCAACAACACAACAACCACCACCACCCTGGACTCACTTTTGGGGATGAGTAAAGAAACGTGAAACTGACCCGTAATGTTGAATGTGGAATGGTGCAATAGACTTGACTGCTCCGATTTAATGACCAGCGCTTCATCACATTAGCTCTGTTCAACAACAAAAAATTCCACGGCGACTGCAAAAGTGCTCAGCTAATAGTGACCTAAATTCTTGAATGGCCTTGCTCCAGTGTAACACGACTAAACACACACACTTCACAAGATCTGGCTTCTTAATCAGCATATACATTGTGAAAAATTGAATAAGAGAGAGAATCAAGCTCAGATGTAGGTCTTTACTCACATACTTGATAATTGGGCTCGTTTTTGTGTGTTTTTTTAAGATGAAAGCTGCAGATCTCAGCGTTCACAGACACAGAATTAAGGCAACGAAATGGTTAATGGGTGGTTTATGGTTTTGCGTAGGCCGAGTACACTATTTTCTGTAGTCTCAGCTTGCACTGTTATCATCATCATCATCATCATAAACACCACGTGTCAAACAGGCTACTGTGTGCTCCAAACAGATTAAATGACCTGGTGTGTCTTTTGTCATTATGCTGTACCATGCACTCTGTTGTATCTTTTGTTGAGCTGTACGTGCACCCCTGTCGAATCCGGCCTGCTCGCTGGACCTCTACGAGTCAACTGCATGTTTCATTCAAATCCATCTAAACCTTCCAATACTGCCTGCAAACCACACAGAAATACAAACTTCCTATTTTAAAAAAACATGGCAAGCAGAAAAGCATCTCGGAATGAACACCACGCTGAACCTTGAGACAGACACAGACACTACAGTGCAGAAAACAACATCGAGTTCAACCACCTTATAGGAAACACTGTCATGTGTCACAGATCATTTCACAGTTGACCTGAAACATATTCAGTGTACACTGTACATGGTTCCTTAAAGCTTCATACAGTAACATCACTCCCGGGGAAGTCCAGAGGTTGGCGGTCTTCCTAATCTTATTCTGAGATTCTTCCTCAATGGAAAAACCCTTCCTAACAACTTTCATATAAACATGTATACTCTATGTCAGGGGTCGGGAACCCATGGCTCGCGAGCCAGATGTGGCTCTTTTGATGGGTGCATCTGGCTCGCAGACAAATCTTTAATTAAAAAAAAAAAAAAAAACGTTAAAAATACAAAACATCCTCATGTATTTCAATCTATTCATTTCCTACCGCGGGTGGCTGGAGCCAATCACAGCTGTCCTCCAGGCAAACATTCAAAAATAACACGCCCCCGTGCACTGTAACCAAGGGTATTAAATAGAAAACATACCCGAAACTAAAACATAAACACCTGGGGAAAATCATAATTACTTCAGTCCATGTTTGAGCAGGAAGCAAACGTCACCCAAAACAAAGTCACGTGACTGGGCATAGTTCGTGCTGCAGCGCCATCTGCTGGCCGTAGCGTAACAGTCAGGAAGTAAAGTTCCCTCCTTTTAATTAAGTAGCCAGCTAGCTAATTGCAGAGACCCTTTTAACGAAGAAAATGGCTAAAAGAAAAAAAGATGAGGAGTATCGTACTTTTCAGCAGGAATGGACAGAGGAATTCGCCTTTGTGGAGAGAGCAGGTTCGGCAGTGTGTCTAATATGCAATGATAAAATTGCATCGATGAAACGGTCAAATATAAAGCGGCACTTCGACACACGCCATACTACATTTGCATCGAAATATCCTGCGGGGGACAGCAGGAAGAAAGCATGTCAAGAGCTACTGTGCAGAGTGCAAGCTAGTCAGCAGCAACTCAGTGTTTGGACCCAACAAGGTGACTGGAATTCGGCTAGCTTTGCTGGTGCTTTAGCAATTGTGAGAAATGGAAAGCCATTCACAGATGGAGAGTATGCCAAAACATTCATGCTTGATGTTGCCAATGAACTTTTTGACGACTTTTCGGATAAAGACAAGATAATCAAACGAATAAAAGACATGCCTCTGTCGGCAAGAACTGTTCACGATCGTACCATCATGATGGCAAATCAAATTGAGGCAACACAAGTGAAGGACATAAATGCAGAACCATTCTTTTCTCTCTCTTTGGATGAGTCAACAGACGTAAGCCATGTATCCCAGTTCAGCGTGATTGCAAGGTATGCTGTCGGTGACACACTACGTGAGGAAAGTCTTACTGTTATTCCTATGAAAGGGAAACAAGAGGGGAGGATTTATTCAAGTCTTTCACTGAGCTCACTAAAGAAAAAAATCTATCGATGGACAAACTTATTTCAGTGTGTACTGATGGTGCTCCGTGCATGGTGGGGAAAAACATAGGATTCGTAGCGCTTCTTCATGAACATGAAAAGAGACCCATCCTAAGTTTTCACTGCATCCTACATCAGGAGGCGCTTTGTGCTCAGATGTGTGGTGAGCAGCTTGGTGAGGTGATGTCGCTGGTCATTCGATGGTCAACTTTATTGTTGCCCGAGCTTTAAATGATCGCCAGTTTAAAACACTGCTGGATGAAGTTGGGAGTAATTATCCTGGTCTGCTTCTGTGCGTTGGTTGTCAAGAGGGAAGGTGCTCAGCCGTTTCGCGGCTTGTCTGAGCGAAATCCGGACTTTT
>JAFFST010048367.1:95211-120211 GCA_022414735.1 Noturus placidus | reverse complement strand
CACGGAAAAGAAATGTAAGTACCACACCCAACGGTACACCA
This sequence comes from Noturus placidus, assembly GCA_022414735.1. Classification (NCBI taxonomy): domain Eukaryota; kingdom Metazoa; phylum Chordata; class Actinopteri; order Siluriformes; family Ictaluridae; genus Noturus; species Noturus placidus. The sequence goes on along the minus strand of JAFFST010048367.1, from coordinate 120,170 downwards.
TTTTAACTCGACTACGGCAGCACACGGCATGCCAGGGTGATGCTTTTCTTGATGGTGAATAGTGCATGATGAATGTCTTCTCCAAAAACGCATAATGAAAGTTTTAGGACTATTGACTGAGGGAGCGGAGCTCCAGATGCGCCGCCCGTCTTTCACCAAGGATGCATCCTGTATCACTCCACACAAAGTGGGTCATTGAGAGCACAAAATAAACAGGAACTTGTTCAGTCTGAAGAGAAAAGGGTTACAGAGTGCAACAGAGAAACGCTGTCAGCTGTTCTAGTGTTTTAGCTCTTCTAGCCGTTTTGTTTTTTTTCTATGGGAGGAAATGAGAAACCAATTTTTATAGGTGTTCAGTTCTTTATAGATCTGTATAGAATTATTCTTCTGAGTCCAATTGAACCCAGTCCTTTCTTTATGCAGAGCTGCTATGGTTTAGTCATCGCATTTATGGATTTTGAAAATTATGGGAACCTGAAAAGTAAGCAGACCAAATGGCAATAAAATTCTCCCAACAGAAAAGCTATTACACTGAAGGAGAAAGGACACGGGGCATGAAAGACACTCGTTTGCTTTCGTTTAACTTTGACCTGTGAATTTGCAAGCGTCATTCTGTGACCCAGCAGAAAACGATGGCCGGGCCGAGCTATTTGTGCTGTTGGGGTAGAGCCGTCTTGTTTTGTGGTAAAATTCATTTTATTCTCTCGGTATAGCATTTTCTGATTAACAATGTTGCCACCTCTGCTTTATGTGCTTGCGTCTCTTTTGGTACACTATAATGGGCAAAAGTTTGTGGACACCTGACAGTCATACCCATATTTGGTTCTTCCTGAAACTTTTGCCACAAAGTCGTAAGCACACTGTTGTACCGGATGACTTTTATTCGCTTTAGCAGTACAATTTCCCTCCGTGTTCCAGCATGACAGTGCCCATTACGAGCTCCGTGAGTAGACATGGTTTGCCAAGGACGGAGTGGAAGACTTGTGTCCTGCATAGAGCCTTCACCTCAACCCCACTGAACAGCTTTGGGATGCACTGGAACACAGACTGAACCCCAGGCCTCCTCACCCAAGATCAGTGCCCGACCTCGCTACTGCTGCTCACTTCTGACTGAATGGACACGAATCCCCACAGCCCCAGAGCGTTCTCAGAAGAGTAGAGGTTGTTATAACGAGAAAATCGGATTTTCAAAAAGCACACGTGGGTGTGATGGTCGGATGTCCACATTCTTTTGGCCGTGCAGTTAAATTTTCCACTGGACACTGTGGTAAGACGTGGCGTGGTTACTAATCAGAATCCAGAACTCTCTGTAGTCTGTCGGTTTCCCGTCACACTGGCACCGTTTCCGGATGTTCTGGAGTAATGGCATCATTTGTGAAATGATGCTTGTCTTTAAAGCCCTAGTTAGATTTTATGTGAAGATGCTTTTTAAGTTCGTGGGAGCGGTATCAGACACTATTACTGACTATTGCTGCGCCGTGCTTGCTGTCTGATGATTCATAGCGATTGCACTCGATCTGCACTGTTTCTAACCACTTCCTGTGTGCTACTCTGGCAAGGAGCATAACTAGCATTAGCGTAGGTACTTTTGTTACGGCTCGCTCGGCAATCAAAGATGAGAACGGTGTGTGGGATTGTGGGTTTAGTCCAGTAGAAAAGCCCCGTGCGAATGTATTCTCACTGAATCGTCTGCGGCTCGTCTTTGAAGCATGCCGTGAAATATCTGATCTCTACAGTTGTATTTGCGAGGCATTTTCCTTATCGATCGTAGAAATAATGTAACGTCTCGCTTCCCCTGCAGTCATGGCCGACTGCCCCCACACAATCGGCGTGGAGTTCGGAACAAGGATTATCGAGGTGAGCGGGCAGAAGATCAAGCTGCAGATCTGGGACACGGCAGGGCAGGAGCGCTTCAGAGCCGTGACACGCAGCTACTACCGGGGCGCCGCCGGAGCGCTCATGGTCTACGACATCACCAGGTAGCAATCCGCTCATCCTTCAGCGCATCGTTTAGAATACCGAAGACTCGTTTCGTCGAGGCGGATAGCTCAGCGCCTTTTATCTCTCCAAATAACTCCAATAAAGCCTCTTCCACCCCCTTCGTCCGAAACCAGCCCAAAATGTTAGTCTTTGCCCATCGATCACCAAAGTTGTTCAGTGAACTCTTACTGTCCTTTCAGATCGCAGTACAATAAATACAGCTTGCCGTTCGACCCGAAACAAAAGCCTCGTTCAGGATGCATGTATTTTTAATGAGTGTACCGATGTACGGATATTTACTTTAGATGGTGAGAATATTTACACACCGCGACCTAGACGCCTGATAGCACAAAGCGACGGGTTTAACGTTTACATTTTATTCATTTGGTTAATGTTTTTATTCAAAGCATATTACAATTTAGGCTGGACATAACCGAGCAGTCGAGATTAAGGGTGCAATATGGCGGTTGGTGGTGGTTGTTCTTTTTTTTTTTGTTTTTTTTTTTTTAAGTCATGACCATCCGATATCTTACCCTTACATCGTAGGATAACGATTTGTGCGTTAGGCGGTTATATAAAGTGTACTCGTGTTCATCACTAAGGCAGAATATAACGACAGGTGTGTTTATGTGCCATCTGTCTGCTGTGGTCCGCCAGCACGGTTTGTGTTTCCGATCGCTCTCCTAACAACTAGTGTTCTCTTTCTGTCTCCCCATCTCTGTCCGTCACTCTGACAGGAGAAGCACGTATAACCATCTCAGTAGCTGGCTTACGGATGCCAGGAACCTCACCAACCCCAATACTGTGAGTAGACTTCTGCAGGACTATTTAAAAATTTTTTTTCCCTTTACATGCCCCTCCGACTGAGTTTTCAAATAAACTACGCTATATATGCCTCAGTGCCAAGCGCAGTGTTTCACTCTCAACCCCAAAATAAAAGCCTCTTTCATGATGCATGTATTTTTAATGAGTGTACCTGTGTCAGGATATATCTTTTGAAAGTGACCGCTCTGTGTGCGTGTGTGTGTGAGACAGGTGATCATTCTCATAGGTAACAAAGCAGACCTGGAAGCCCAGCGAGATGTGACATATGAAGAAGCCAAGCAGTTTGCTGAGGAGAACGGTGAGATGATTGAGGTTATGGGAGTCAGCACATGTGCATATAACACACATCCATGCTGCACCTGAGCAACACACGGGTTACACATCCCCAAACTGCAGCAGTGCTCTTGCTTTACTCGTTTCTGTCCTCTCTGCTCTGCAGGTTTGCTGTTTCTGGAAGCCAGTGCAAAAACGTAAGTTAGTCAAGACCGTAATGATGAGCTGCACGTATGCTGAGTTTAGTTGCAGCACCAGGTTGATGAGTGAGGAATAAAACGTGACCGGGTATGCTGTTTGTAGGATTTGATTCCACTTCTCCCACAGCAATGTGCTAACAATTAGATTTTTTTAAAAATTAAATATTAAGTAAAGAACATGCACGCATTATCCATTTACAGGTACATCTCTAAAAATGAGAATATCGTGGGGAAAAGTTCAGGTTTTTTCCCCCATTATTTTAATATATTCTAAATTCATTACACATAGTGAAATATTTCAAGCTTGATGATTACGGCTTACAGCTCACGGAAATCAAAAATCCAGCATCTCAAAATATTAGATAAACTATCGATGATTCCATCATAGCAGCGTATTTAAAAAAACACGTTGACTTGCGTTTAATGTTTAAATACTGTGTGTGTGTGTGTAATCCTGATGAATTGTAAAACGTAAGTGTGTTAGGAGCTAGTCCAAGTTGTATGCTTCTGCTATAATTCTGTAACGTAAGCATTTACAGGCTTAAATGATGATTATTCGCGGTAAATATGTTTCGATAATTGTATCATCCATCACGATTCTGTTGTGTGGGAGAGGAACGCAGTCACGGTTTATTAGTAAAGATGTCGGTCAGCATGAAATGTGCGGTCGTCTTACCCGCGTTTGTGTTTTTTCCTCACAGAGGCGAGAACGTTGAGGATGCTTTCCTGGAGGCGGCGAAAAAGATTTACCAGAACATTCAGGACGGCAGCCTGGACCTGAACGCGGCCGAATCAGGGGTCCAGCACAAGCCATCTGCCCCGCAGGGTGGGCGGCTAACCAGCGAAGCACAGCCTCAAAGGGAAGGATGTGGCTGCTAATGACCAACACTACTCACTCGACCTTCTCATCCCCCGTCACCTCTCCCTCCTCCTCCTCTCCCGTCACTCCGCCCGGCCTCGTCCTTTCCCAACTCGCAGGGGGGTGTGAGCAGGGACTGACGAACGGAGGCAACCACACAGACTCGACTGTTTGTCCGTGACTCTCCCCCGCTCCATCACTTTCTCTTTCACTTGATAACCGCTTTGTCCTTTTCCTTCCCTCACGCTCTGCCTGAGTATCAGCCGAAATCCGATACCGGTCAGAGGTACAAGAAGCACGATGGCGGCGTGATGGTGTTTAATCGGCGATCTGTTGCGTCAGTCGACACCACGAATGTTCATAAAGCGTCAATCAGAACAGAAATCCATTCCGAGACAGTATTGGTCGTAATACCGGTACTCAGGATCAGACGGTACGTCCATACTAGCAGCAGAATCCCGTCAGATTAACTGTGTGTGGGTGTGTTATTATAGCGTGTTCATTGTTTGGGGATGTTTGAGTCAATTCTCTCTCTCTCAACAGAAGAAAAGGCACTTCTCCTTGCTTAATCTTTTACAAGATTCCCAATTTTTTGTGCTGGGCCTCAGTTGTCCCTTCTCGAACCAGCATTTGATTTGCTGCCTTATCGTCTTATGATTCATGTTATTATTCTAGCCGTCACTGATTAATCTGATTCATCTGATTCTGTTTTTCAGAATTAAACATGCAGTTCTACATGGTCACGACAGTCTGGTTTATTTTATGATTTGATCTCGGTGTGACGGGAAACAGCACCGTTCGTGAATGCCGTGTGGTAAATGCGCTCGCTCTGGCTGTAAATTTGACCTGCAGCTGTGCTATAGGCTTGTTCAGAAAGTTCACTGCAGATCAGAAAAGGTGTAAATCCACACCTGTGGCGTTAGCGGGAAGACAATAGTGTCGGCTTCACTCAGCGTACCGTATAAAACACTTACTCAGCAGCTGTATATATGGCTAAATATGTCTGGGGCGGGGTTTAGAGCAGCACTCTGTTGTACAGCGGCTACGTGAGTCACTGGTAACCCTTGACTAGGAAATTCTTTAACCTTTTCTATGACTAAACGTGTGTGTGTGTGTGTGTGTGTGGACACACTCTCACTTTGCTTACAAGGGTGTTCAGGTTCAATTCCACTACGCACCCCCTTACATGTGACAAAATTCTCTTCGACTCTACACTGGAAGCTCTTTAGAGAGAACGCTGCTCAAAGCCTTTGAGAAGCGAGCGGTTTCATTAGAGGATGTTCTTTGATGCTCCGTCCGAGTAACCACTTCCGACTGCGTCCATCAGTCGTATGAACTTTATACATACGAGTACATTTTGAAGGAGCTGCACTAACATTAAAACGCATTCTCACGTGTGTAAGATTCAAATGTTGATATTTTGATTTTAATGATAATAAAATATTCTAAACAGAAAATATTGTATTAGATTTTTTTTTGTATTGAATAAGTTCATCATATTAAAGAGTGTTAGTAATATTTAAAACTTGGTATTTCTGGGAAATGCACAGCTTCTTAATGGAATGTTCAAAGCCAATTTTTTCTTTCTTAATATGTACAGATTAAAACACTTAGGGGGCCGTGTGATATGGTGTGGCATGATACTGTTACCACTGCAACGTTGATATATTTTTAAATAACAGCATACTCTGTTTCATACTTTATTTTATTGCTCTTATACCACAGCAATTTCCCAATGAGTATAATTTATTTATTAATGAAGGCTGTACACTACCCGTCAAAGAGTTTGTGGACACTCGACCGAAATGTTTCTCAAACCCTTTTGATCTGAAGGTGTGTGATTAAACGCTTGAAATCTCTGTTGTGGATAGAACTATAATTGTGCCGAGATATTAATTTCTTTCATTAGAAAACTAACATTTTCATGGGCGACCCGGAGCGAAACATTCTGAAAAGCAGGTCCAGCGTAGGTGTGAACACCTTGTAATGCTGTTTAAAAAGCATCTCCAGGATATTCCTCAAGAAATTAGGTGAGACTACATTTCTGGAAATTCTAGACAGATAGGGTGCCTACTGTGAAGATGCTAAAATATTAAATTATTTAGATTTATCACATAATTCCTAAAGTTTTGTTGACTATTTTTATATTTTCCCCAACATTTTAGAATAATAATGTGTGTGTGTGTGTGTGTGTGTATATATATAAAAATCATCTCACTACCTTGGACAAAATAAAGCATATTGTCATGTTACTGAGAAACTAGTGGAGTTTCCTCAAGGAGGAAATCCTGTCATGGAAAATTTTAACACTGGAGACTCCTTCCTTAAACGTTCACATTTAAATCAGTTTATGATCAGCCTTGGATTAGGATAAGCATCTAGCATGAAGTCCGTGTCTTAAGTCGTTACCTGCTGTGATTGGGCTTGTAGCTGGCACAACTCTGTCCGAGCTGTTTCAATAGAAAATGAACCGAAGCGCTTCTGCCGAATCCCAATCTGAGAATTCGACAGCGTTGTGGCATAAAGGAGATGAAACACACGGGCCGTGAACAAACACCGCCATCATTCAAGTAACAAAATTGCTTTGTATTTTACGCATGAAATTGCACCGTGGTTACAAAGGGGAACAAATGAAAGAGTAAGAAATGTGTATTTACAAAAGATGAGCAAATTAGTGTACAAAACCTGTGACACTTGCATTAAACAAAAAAAAAAACAAAGAGTAGTGGCATGACTTTTATGAAGAAAAAAAAACAGAAGTCAACACTGGCAGTACCACGTCGAAACAGGCAGCTTGTGGCTGGCTTCGTCCTCAAGCATCGCAGTCAGAGGGCTAAGTGTCAAAAATGCAAAACACTAATACTGTAAAACCAATACGAGTAAAAACGAAAAGGAACGGGTTTTTGTTTGGGTTTTTTAGTAAGAGTTCCTGACTTAACAGTGAAGGTCCGTTGGTTGGTTAATTATACGATTTCTAAGCACTCGATACATCGCAGTTTTTCCCCATTAATGCTGTTTTTAAGACCACGCCACTGAACCATGGGGCCATCAGAGAACCTCGAATCATCTTAGTGATTCTAATCCTTAAAAGTGTCCCAGCAATTTGAACCCCATTTACACCTGGATGATTCATGCATCCTGGATCAGATTAAAAAATTTCCTGGTGATTTTAATTGCAGGTGAACGCGAACTGGTTCCGACGCGAGCTCGTTACCAGTGAAAGTAGGTTCTGGTTACAATCTCCTGTCCTGAGGTGACATTAGTAGTGACGCGATATATTACGAAGGGTTTGATGTCATCGGATCAAATCCTGATACTCGAGACGCACGCAACAACCAGGTGTAACCAGGTGTAACCAGGATCTTAGTCAGTGGTGTGCAGAACACTACCAAGTGACATAACGAGTGCCGGCTTGCGTTCTTACAGATGGTTAGAGAACAGAAGAAAAAGAAAAAAAAAAAAAACCATTCAGATACATGTGTTCTTTTGTTGCTGGTCTTGCTTTACCAATCCTTCTCTGGCTCCTGGAGACAGTAGTGTTCAGAATCAAAAACATCCATGTCAGTTACTGTAGATGAATGTATAAGTTAAAATGCTCAGTCACTCTTGTTTTTTTCCCCCTCAAGGTCACATCGCTGATTAATGGCGAGAGTCTTTAAGGCACATCCGCTCAAAAGAAAGAACTGCACTGATTTGGAATCGTTACGGCACAGTGATTCTCTAACACTTAACTGGGCTCAATATTAACAATGGGGCTGCAACAACCCTTTAATGGGGGAAATAAAAAACCGAGCTGGAGAACAAAGATCTTGGGCAAAACCACGATAGTCTCCCATCTGTACACAAAATAAACCGTAGAGTGAGCCCCGGATAATACACAACGTGAGGTTTGTCTTCGATACTGTAATCAACAAAATCCAATACGTCATCACAATTTTCCAATGTAACTAATACTCAAGCTTTTCATATTTCAAGATTGATTATGATCCAACCCAATTTACATGAAGGTTCTTTTGAGTGTGTGCTCAACACCAAGACACTTCTGTCCTATGATATGCAACCTACAGTATTATTGAGTCCTACAGTATTTGTGAACACAAGAGGTGATTTCAGATTGTTTAGGAAAAATGTATGTCACAGCCATTCAGAAGGAAAAAAAAAAAAAAAATAAATCCCCCTTGTCATTATTCTGTTGGTTACCCTGAAGGGGGAAAACTAAAAGGGAGGATCAAGGCACTTCCGCTACCTCTGAACAATGTCACTAATCTCCTTGACAGAGGATAGGAGCTTGGTAAAGTCTTGTGGTGTGCTAGCGCCCCCAGTGGCTGTAGGGCAGATCTGCAGCTCCCTCAGGCTGTTCTCCAGCTTGTTAATGGCCTCACGGAATGCAAACTTGTTCCTCATCTGCTGTATGGAGTCCACGTAGCTCAGGCAGTACTTGGACAGGTTGTTGCCAGCCTCCAAAACCGCATTATGACTGCCTGTTTGCTCAGAGTTCCTGCTGATGGCAGCACGCAGAAGCTCTGTGCTCTCCAGGACCATCTCTCGTGTGATGGTCGAGTTGGGAATACGTTCGTTCTGACGCGTTTTCCTCAAAGAGCGGCGTGTAGTCACAAGCGGGATGAAAGCCGTAGCCAAGCCCTGATCTCCAGCAGGTGAGCTGGCCACTACTCCCAGTGGCTGACTGGTTGGAGAAGTGGGTGCGGTCTTTGATGGCTGTGTTTTTGATGTGCTAAGTTTTTTGGTACTTTCCTGGGGCAAGAAGGACCTGGCTTGATCAGAGCCAGAGGGATTTAGGTCAAGACTGACTTTGACTTTAGTGTCGGCGGTTAGGTCTTGTGTGGGGCTCCGTGAAACCTTCCCAGATTTGACACCCGAGGGTGGAGGTGGAGGAGGAGCTGGCTTGGACTTTGGAAACTTCCCCCTATCCTTCTCTCGCTGACCAGAGATATCTAGAGGTTGTTTGTGTCTGCGTGCTCTGCACTCCTCCCCAGCTGCTCCCAGGGCAGAGAGTGCATTCGATTTAAGCAGGTCTGCTTGGAAGGCACTAGTTTTGGAGTTTTCGCTCGGCGTTTGCAGCCGATGACATAACTTGGGGGTTAGGGTCTGGGGGCTTGATCCGGGACTAGATTCACTATCCTTAAAAACCTCGTCTAAAGCGTCTTCGGTCTTCTTGGACAGGCGTGGGGGTGGGGTCAGAGTGCCACCGCGAGGTGTGCTCTTGCGAGGCAGGGCAGGCTTGCTTCCCAGGGTGCTCGAGTCGAAGTGGCGAGATTGCACGTCGCGGGGGAGTGTGACCGACTTCCACTCTGTGCGGTCTGACCCTGGGGGCATGCTGGAGGCTGATGAGGACCTCTGAAAGCGCTTTGAGTTGGACAGATCTTCCTCACCCGGGGGCGTCGTAGCCAGTCTCCCAACAATGGAAGTTCCTGGTGTGCCCTTTTTCCGCGGGTGTGGAGGAAACACCTGACCTGGATATGCGGGGGCTCCGTTGCTGACACCTCCAGCTCCATTATTATTGATGCAGAGGAACTTCGAAGGGTCGATAACTAGCGTGGCGTCGTTAAACGAAGAGCCATTGTTAAAATCATCCCTGGGGTGCCGAAAGGAACTGCTGCGTGTTGGAGGGGTCGGAGCGGTTTTCTTTTTCTTTTTGATTAAGTTCATCAAGGGGTTTAGGCTGGTCTTGGATTTTGGCTCCTCGTTTAGATTGCCATCTACTATAACCCTCTCTTTTCGAGGAAGCATCGGCGACACTGCTACCTCTGCCTCCGCACCGTCTGGAATACAGAGATTTCAGATCAAACCAGTATGCAAGATGCGGGCAGCTGATTTTAACCAATTCCATCATTCATTTTTATACACATTAAAAAGCATCTTGGATAAATGTTCATGATGCTCACCAGGGCTGTCTCCATCTTTCTCCATTGGTCTGCGTATCGTCCTAGTTTTGGTCGGTAGCTCCGGGGCCTGCTGTATGGAGCCAAGTGTCAGCTTTTTACCCTTCTTCCCCAATTCTTTCTCCACCTCTGCCAAAGGTAAAACATTGTCTCATTAGCATCACTGGGAAAAGCAAACACAAAGCACGCTTGCTCGGGAGTAAGCGATACTGACGTACCGTCTGAGATGCTGGATTCCTGAAACATAGTTTCAAACGCTTGATGGGTCTCGGCAAAGGACGGCCTCTCTGCTGGGTTCCATTTCCAACCTGTAATCCAAAACAGCAGCAAAAAAAAAAACAAACCATATGAATCTGATATTCGCAATATTCGCAATATAGTCGCAATATTCTTTAACTCAAATATAATACAAAGTTACTCACAGGCTCTCATTAGTTCATAGACCTTCTCTGGGCATCCCTCAGGTCTGTCCATGCGATAGTCCTTCTCAAGAAGCTCATATACCTGGGACAAATCAATCCCAGGGTATGGGGACATCCCATAGGTGGCGATCTCCCATAGCAGCACTCCAAAAGCTGAATCACCACCAACACAATTAGCACAATTAGTAATTATTAACAATAATATTTTTGTGCAAAAGTCACAAAAGCAGATATCTTACAAGAAGCAGTCATTCCACTCACCCCATACATCTGATTTGATCGAGAACTTATTATATGCCAGGCTTTCTGGTGCAGTCCATTTGATAGGAAACTTGGCTCCGGCGTGAGCCGTGTACGTGTCTCCCGTCATCAGACGACTCAAACCAAAATCTGCTACCTTCACTAAGTGGTTCTCCCCGACCAAGCAGTTGCGGGCAGCTAAGTCCCTGAATGAGGAAGACGAGATGAAAGTACTTCATTTAAACCGAGACTTTCATGAGATTTCAAATCGTTTCTATAAGATCCCTCGGTATTCCTACTCCCCCTTTTCCATTTACAACCCCAATTCCAAAAAAGTTGGGACGCGGTGTAAAATGTCAATAAAAACAGAAAGCAATGATTTGAAAATCTCAAAACACCCATGTTATTCATAATAGAACATATCAAAAGGTTTACACTGAGGACATGTACCATTAAAAAAAAAAAAAGGTAATTTTGAATTCGACGGCCACAACACGTCTCAAAAAAGTTGGGACTGGATAACAAAAGGCTGGAAAAGTATGTGCTATTCAAAAGAAACAGCTGGACACATCTTAGAGTCTTTCTGAAGTATAAATAGCCTTAAAATTGTACATTTTGCTCAGTTTCAACATTTGACATATTTTCTATGTTCTACTGTGAATAACATATGGGTTTATCACGGCATTGTTTTTATTTACATGTTACACAGCGTCCCAACATTTTTGGAATTGGGGTTGTAGTACAAAGGAGGAATATCTGGAAATTAGATACCATTTTTTTTATGTATATATATATATATATATATATATATATATATATATATATATATATATATATATATCTATATCTATCTATATCTATATCTATATATCTATATATCTATATATATACACATATATATATATATATACACACACACACACTATATATATATATATATATAAAACAGCATTCTGCTCATCAACCTTGCCACAACAAGAGTGCTCCAGTCGGGGTTACTATACGCTTACACGCCACGAGGAACACTGACTACCCCATTTACTAAAACCACAAAGTATGTGTGACACAATCATAAAGGAATGCACTCAGAACTGAGCAATGCTAAGAGCGAACAACAAAAAATAATATGTTCCTGTTCCTATTAAAAAGAAGGCCTCAGAACACAGATGAATAACTGTGCGATTTGAAACTAGATCAATTCAAGACAATAAATGTGCACTGTGCGGTATTTCGAGGGTTTCTCTTGCCTGTGAATAAAATTCTTCTTCTCCAAGTACTCCATTGCAGAGGAAATCTGAGTGGCCATGTAGAGCAGCACCACGGCGTTGACCTCCTCGCGGTTACACTCACGTAGGTAGTCCAGCAGGTTACCGTGGGTCATGAACTCAGTGATGATGTAGAAGGGTGGCTCCCGTGTACAAACACCTGAGATAACATCTGATTAGCCTACAAGATGCTGGTATGCTTTAACTACCTGTATTTAAGTCCTTCGATTATTTCAACCAAATATAATACATATTTATTGACTTAATTACAATTTACAACAGGCAGGCTCATTCTAAAAGTCATTAAATAGGTCAAAACCAAGGCTTTTTAATTGCTCTCAGGACCAGACTTACCTAGTAGTTGGACCAAATTGGGATGCTTGATTTCTTTCATGACTGCCGCCTCCTTTAAGAACTCTTCTACCTCCATTGTGTCCTCCTACAGGAGCCAGAAAAATAGAAAATATAGTGATCTTGTGGTTTTGACAGCCCGGTATACAAGTAATCGTGACCTTGCTGAGGCGAACACGCTACGGGTTGTGTATCTGTTTGCAAAACGAAACAACGCAGGCTTTACTAACCTTTAGCGTTTTCACAGCGACTGTGAGATTGTACTTTTTCCACACTCCCTCGTACACCTCTCCATACTGGCCTCCACCCAGCTTGTGTTTCATAGTAATGTCCGTGCGCTCCATCTCCCACTTGTCGTAATTGGGCGAGACGCCGTAGATCGTGGGCTTGTTGCGTTTAGGCGCTGGGTAGTGTAGTGTCGTAATGAGGCCATCCGCGACGGTGGAATGGTGATGCACCAACTCGGCCAGTGTGTTGAAACGACTCTCCGATGATACATAGAGCTGTGCGAGAGGTAAATGGAATAAATTAAGACAGGTTATGAACGTATAACTACATCTATTTATATGAGCTATTACATTTATTCAAGTTATTAAGCTTACTTAATAGTAAACACACAAGTTCCCAGTCAAGAAGGCTTACAGATGTAAGAGCCACAGCGCTGTAGAATTCTTGATTCTCATTGGTCAGAAGCTGTTGATGAATTTGCTATAAAAGCAGCTCTGACAGGCTGCAAGCTGTATATTAATGAACTCGTTCTAATGTTATCTTTTCTATGTTAGCAATTCACACAGGGACTTGTATGGTAGACACGTTACACAAATATATGTGTTGTATGTCTAATTGCAGGTAAATCTGTTCCTGTAAGATTAAGTCTTCAAAAGAAGGGCTTTACCGTATCTCTGGAACCTCACATGCTGCATTAATTATTTTCCTAAATTCAAGAGAGGGAAAAAAGGAGGTTGGTACAGGGAATTACTGTTCTGATGACTTGTTTCATGGATGTTCCTCGACATTAAATGTAACTATAAATGGATGAAAAGTACTCATCTTGAACAGAAAAAAAAATCTGCCTTGGTATGACAGCAACAGAACACTTGGGGAAGTGGTGTTGTCAGAAAAAGAATCAACGTTGGAGTGGAACCTACGTCCCACCACCCTCATGTTGATTATTTTCCTACAAGCGCATGCCTTTAACGTGAACACAGTCGTTCAGATCCATGGACTTCGCACTGTCCAGACAGTCTAATTTTTATGGTTGATCAGATACACCTCACAGAATGCTGCAGGAAGTCAATTTGAGTTGTTTTAATCATTTGTGCACAGGTCTGTAAACACTCTGTGAGGAAGTGTGTGTGTGTGTGTGTGTGTGTGTGTGTGTGTGTGTGCCCCTGCCATGAGGATGAGTAACATGATGACTATTATCATGAGAAAATAAAAACCTGAAGTGATGCACAGTTGGGGATGAAGTTCCTGGAATGAGGTAACCATAGCTGGGCCTATAAAAGCCACTAAAATGACAGAATCCATTAAATCAACATGGATCCAGACTATCTCTGAATTAATCACCAAAACCGGGCGAGATTAACTGAAAACGGGTGACTGCTTAAAAGGGGTTCATCTCTCCACTGCAGGCATTCTTCTCATAGCCGCCATTCCTCAGCGTGCTGAGTAATGCAGAGAAGTGACACGCTCGCATCACACACACCGCATTCTTTTTTGGTGATAAAACTGTAACTGCTGAAATGTATCCAGCATCCCTACAGTTCTATAGACCAGAGAAGATTGTCTGGAGGAGCAGACTGGTGTGTGGAAATGCATCTCCGGCGTAACGCACTCACATGAAAGCACGGAGATAAAAACTGGACCAACAGCCTTAAATTCAACTGATGCTCTTATACGCTGGAAAGTGTCTGTAACGTTATTGGGGAATTCCTCTCTATATTCAATATGCAACTATAAAATCAGTATAAACCAAATCATTTAAAAATTCGTTCAATCCATTAAACCGGCTTCAGAATACATTTCTATACATTTACACTCAATCTACATGAATCTGCGATTTTAAAAGCCCCATGTCCTCCTGCCATCACAAATATGGCTTAGAAATAAACACCTTAGGCTCTCCTTAGTGGATACAGAACTGCTGACAAAGTGACTGAATAAACACTGAAGATGTACACAAAATAAAAAAGGTACAGACGTCACTACAAGTGCTCTGACTCAGAAATTATTAAGAATGTGTGTGTGGAGTTTGCATGTTCTCCCCGTGTGTCAGGGGTTTCCTCCGGGTATTTCGGTTTCCTCCCCCAGTCCAAAGACCTGCATGTTAGGCTGATGGGCGTGTCTAAAGTGCCCGTAGTGTCTGAATGTGTGTGTGAGAGTGTATGTGATTGTGCCCTGTGATGGACTGGCACCCTGTCCAGGGTGTAACCCCGCCTTGTGCCCGATGCTCCCTGGGATAGGCTCCAGGTTCCCCCGTGACCCTGATAAAGGAGTAAGCGGTTGAAGATTGATGGATGGATGGAAGGAAGAAATAAAACACTTGGGTACATGCTGTTTCCGGAAAATAATCAACGACTAGGTGGTGCGATGTGGTGCAATGTGAAGCAGAGTTACTTTCCCACTGCAAAGTTGATCATTTTCCAATAACCGCAAGTTTAAGATAAATTCCTCTTACACCAGAGCAATTTTGAATTAATCACGTTTAATTGCTTTTTATTCAGTTACGGTTCCATTTAATGTTATGAAACAAGTTCGTGTCTGTTATCACGCATCACTGTTTTAAGCACCCGATTTTTTACTATGATCTTTCTAATAGATGTTTATTTAATGACTTCTATATTATCGAGTCAGTACCAAAAAAAAAAAAAAAACACATTTTAGATTCCCAAACAATAGTTTTCCAGCACAAAATGAAATGCTACAGAAAAAAATGTTTGTATGTCAGTAAAGAAAGCAGCAGATGACGTAAAGACACTTTTCAGCCAAAAAACACAATGCAGGCTGCTGGGCTTTGCTGCAAATATAAGATGCGAGTGCGACAGACAAAGTCTCCAGAAGAAATGTGTCTGGTTCTGCAAGTAAAACTGCACCAATTCTATCGAATTGTACAAAAAATTGTCTCACACAGAATACTGAGTTTGTTTCATTTACTACTTTTTATTGCTCTTTACGGTATTTCCAGAAACATTTAATTGCATTACTTTGAAGGTATCTTTGCTCAACAGCATTTCTTTGCACAGTCCTGTATATAAACAGCAGTTTCCTCATGAAAGGAAATTCTCTTATATCATGCACTCTCATATTTGAACTGTATTAAGATACCTTGGATATGAGGAATACAATACTGGGTTATAGTTTCGGTTTGTGTGTCTCTGTGCTATCAAATACCTATGATTTAAATACCTCTTTTAAATACGCTGATCGACAGCCATCTTTCATATAGCTGGCACATATATTTTCATGTGCTGTGTGTTTTGTTTATCTGTCTGGCCCCTGCACCAGTAGAAACCGTCCACGCACTGATGTTATCAATGTGTACAATTCATGTGTATAAATACTTCTGTTTTGAATGAACAAACCGGACGTCTCTGTGAGCATGCATGTGTCAGTGTGTGTTCACTTAGGCTCCCCAGATCTGAAACGCTCTGAGGAAAACCACACTTTCTAGCTCATAGCAGCACAGAACTAATAGTTAATAAGTGTAGAACAGGCTGAAAGGGCGGACGGAGGTCTGGAAGACATAATCTGAGATTTGGAGATTCTTGAGATATGTGGAAATCTAACGGATTTGGTGTCAAGGAGTGCGATTACTCCGGCCCAGGTTAAGTGCGTTTCTTTCTTCCCTGGTGCGGTGTAAATCCAAACCCATAATTATAAAATGAGAAATGAGTGACTGTCTAGATTCCTGAGATGCTTGGAAATCTAACACCTCACCAGCCTCTAAAGACTCTCCCCTGTTGGAAAACCTACCGACGGTTACAAAGCGCCAACACTGAAGACTCTTTCCATAAATGGTAAATAAAAACGCGCCCTTAAAGAAACGTCGCCAGATCAACAACCATATGTTTTGTAGGAAAATAATCACCAAGAGGGTGTGGTGTGACGTAGTTACCACTCCAACGTTGATGACTTTCTGACAACACCACTTCCCAAAGTGTTCTGCTGCGGTCATACCAAGGTAGATTTTTTTTCCTGTTCAAGATGAATACTTATCCATTTATAGTTACATTTAATGTTGAGGAACATCTGTGAAACAAGTTGTCACAAAAGTAATTCCCTGTACCAACTGTTTAGGGGGATTTTTTTTTAATGCGGCATGTGAGGTTCTATAGATACGGTAAAGCCCTTCTTTCTGAAGACTTCCTCTTACAGGAACAGATTTACAACACATATATTTGTGTAATGTGTCTACCATACAAGTCCCTGTGTCAATTGCTAACATAGAAAAGATAACATTACAACGAGTTCGTTAATATACAGCTTGCCAGAGCTGCTTTTATAGAAAATTCATCAATAGCTTCTGTCCAATCAGAATCAAGTATTCTACAGCGCTGTGTTATATGTGGAACGTCGGAAGCAGAAGACTGCGTGCTCTTGTGTCGTCACCTTGCCGTCAGAAGCCGTGTTGATGCGGTAGTGGTAGACTCGACCCTCGTAGCGTAGTGAGATGGACCGCTGGCCCGGACTGCTCTCGCTCTCTCGCACCAAGAAGCTGCCGTTGATGCCGCTGCTGAGCAGGTACTCGGCAGCGTTGCGGGACACTGGCCCGTGGTACCAGCTGTGCTTCTCCAGACTGTTGACGGGAGTGATGTAGTTGCTGGGCACCCAGCCCTGACCGTTCTTGGACTGCGCTTCACACCACTCGCCATTGTGATTGTACCCTAGCACTCGCAGCTTCTCTCCTAATAAACCAGACAATGTCATTTAGAATCTCATCACACATCGTAACAATGGATTTGACTTGGATCTGGCACAAATATATATCCATTATCTATAATATATTATAATATAACATTATCTATAATCCTTTAGTCAACCCAGACTAAACCTATGCCTATGGTGTAATAGAAGTACATTCTCCTAGAAAACAAGAAACACCACACAAGTTTGACTCGTACGACATCTGGAAACGATAAAGAACAGACTAATGGAGAGTATGATGAGGTAGGAGTGTGAGTCGAGCACACTAACTGCATCATGATAACCTTTACAAGTTCTTCCCATGCATCATGACAGTCACTGCAGTCTGAAAAATCATCAAAAACCTTAAACGTATCTCACAATGAGGTTTACTTTTTACTATACATTTATACCACTTACTGGTATAAATTTACAGTAATCGAGCGGTTTATCCATTTACGCTTGAGTGAATTATGAGCCATGAAAATTCCTTTTAGACAAACTGACTTGTCTAACACGGACAAACAGTAAGAGTTATTGTAGGAAGCACTGATATTCAGAACCCCTGATTTGTAATTAAATTGTTGGGTCTCTTTATACACAACATCCTCATGTCACCGGTTGCACAACACTGCAGTACAAAAATGCCGTCGTCGAATTCCTGGACTTGTCCCGAAACCGACGACCCTTCATTTGTCTCTCTATAAACCGTCCAATGTTTTGTGCAACTCCCAGGCCTTTCAGCTATTCATATAAAAGTATATTATTCAGTAACCACAATGAAAATAACAGGAGAGGCTTGCAGTAACTAGAGTTAAGGAATGCAATTCTGGACACACAGCTGGGCCCTGACATTTTAATTAATTAATAAATAAATAAATAAATAAATAAATAAAGAGAGAGAGAGAGAGAGCTCGTATCTTTGGAAAAATAAGCATCATTTGATAGCACTGCAATCCAACTGTGCTTTGCTTCAATCCTCCAACACACCTCTGTATGAACAATAAAAACGTGTTGGTGAAGACGTGAGGCAGAAGAGTCCCGATTCATTTCAGCTTAGACATGAACAGAAATATAGTTTATAAACGAAAGAGCGAATGCTACAGGTTTTGAGCTAGAAATACCAGCCTGTCCAACGCCTCTGGCAAGCTTAAATGTTCTTTTGTAGGACATCTGCTTAAAGCAAAACAAAACCAAATCAATTTCACACTGCAGAGGACGTGTGGCCTTTTTACTGTTCCGAGGAATTTAAGATAGCTGCATGACTAATGATCACATGTGGTAACACCGTTTAATTTATATTTACTGTTTGTTTTACGGTGCACGGATAGATTTCTTCTCCCTTTCCTTCTGTGGAGTAAAAAGCCGCACGTCGTTACCTAGCAGAATGATCTAGATTTTAATTGTTGATTGTTATGATTAAATGTCCCAAGCTTCTGAAATTTCAATTATAATTAAAGTGTTCCCAGTCATTGGTGCATGACGTCAAACGCACGTAATGCGACGCGGCTAACTTTAGCAGAATACCCAGAGTCAACGCAAATACATTTCTTTAGTTTACTGTTTATGTCAGCGTTACTTTTTATGCTCAACATGACCTCAGTCACCATCAGACGGAGGCGTGATCATCAAGTGACCGGGGGAAACAGGTGTGCAACCCAAATCCTCTAAGGAAGGGCGGCATTTTATATTAAATACTGGCAAAAAGACTGTAACCTACAAACTTTAGAAAGCAGAGTTGTGTAGCAGGGAAGCACGACAGTGATGAACGAGCACAAACTTAAGGGGGGTTGGGGAAATACAGTGCATCCAGAAAGTATTTCCACATTTTCTTATGTTACAGCCTTATTCCAAAATGGATTAAATTCATTATTTTCCTCAAAATTCTACAAACAATACCCCATAATAACAACGTGAAAGAAGTTTGTTTGAAATCTTTGCTAAAACCAAAAAAACTCACATGTACATAAGTATTCACACTCTTTGCTCAATACTTTGTTGAAGCACCTTTGGCACCAATTACAGCCTCAAGTCTTTTTGAGAATGATGCTACAAGCTTGGCACAGCTATTTTTGGGCCGTTTCTCACATTCTTCTGTGCAGGACCTCTCGAGCTCCATCAGGTTGGATGGGGAGCGTCGGTGCACAGCCATTTTCAGATCTCTCCAGAGATGTTCAATCGGGTTCAAGTCTGGGCTCTGGCTGGGCCACTCAAGGACATTCACAGAGTTGTCCTGTAGCCACTCCTTCGTTATCTTGGCTGTGTGCTTAGGGTCGTTGTCCTGTTGGAAGATGAACCTTCAACCCATTCTGAGGTCCAGAGCGCTCTGGAGCAGGTTTTCATCAAGGATGTCTCTGTACATTGCTGCATTCATCTTTCCCTTGATCCTGACTAGTCTCCCAGTTCCTGCCACTGAAAAACATCCCCACAGCATGATGCTTCCACCACCATGCTTCACTGTAGGGATGGTATTGGCCAGGTGATGAGTGGTGCCTGGTTTCCTCCAGACATGATGCTTGCCATTCAGGCCAAAGGGTTCAATCTTTGTCTTGGTCTTTGTCTGGGAGTCCTTCAGGTGCCTTTTGGCAAACTACAGGCGGGCGGTCATGTGCCTTTTACTGAGGAGTGGCTTCCGTCTGGCCACTCTACCATACAGGACTGATTGATGGAGTTCTGCAGAGATGGTTGTTCTTCTGGAAGGTTCTCCTCTCTCCACAGAGACACGCTGGAGCTCTGTCAGAGTGACCATCGGGTTTTTGGTCACCTCCCTGACTAAGGCCCATCTCCCCCGATCACTCAATTTGGCCTGGCGGCCAGCTCTAGGAAGAGTCCTGCTGGTTCCAAACTTCCAAACTGAGTCCACTGTGCTCATTGGGACTTTCACTGCTGCACAAATATTTCTGTACCCTTCCCCAGATCTGTGCCTGTCTCGGGAGGTCTACAGACAATTCCTTGGACTTCATGGCGTGGTTTGAGCTCTGACATGTATTCTTAACTGTGGGACCTTATACAGACAGGTGTGTGCCTTTCCAAATCATGTCCAATCAACTGAATTTACCACAGGTGGACTCCGATCAAGTTGTAGAAACATCACAAGGATGTTCAGTGGAAACAGGATGCACCTGAGCTCAATTTTGAGTGTCATGGCAAAGGCTGTGAATACTTATGTACATGTGCTTTTTTTGTTTTTTTTTTTATTTTTAATAAATTTGCAAAGATTTCCAACAAACTTCTTTCATGTTGTCATTATGGGGTATTGTTTGTAGAATGTTGAGGAAAATAATGAATTTAATCCATTTTGGAATAAGACTGTAACATAACAAAATGTGGGAAAATTCAAGCGCTGTCAATACTTTCCGGATGCACTGTAGGTGCGAGTTGCTTAAGAGGTTCAGTTTAAATTAAGTTTATTGTCATCATATGCTGTGAAATGGTGTAAAAGTCTTTCTAAAATGTGTGTATATATATATATATATATATATATATATATACACACATACATACATATATACATACATATATATACATACATATATACACATATACATACACACATACATATATATATATATATATACACACACACACACACACACACACATTTAGAAAGACTTTTACACCATTTCAGAGCTCAAAAGACTGAAACTACTTTTTTTGGTCCCATAGTGGTATAAATTGTCTATTGAAGTGACTGGTTTATTCCTGCTAGTACGAACAGTGCTTTTACAAAACCATCAACATTCTGTATCTATTCTGTGCAGTTAATCTCTTCATGTAAACTCGTAAAGAACGCGTAAAGCAAGAGCTCTCCACACGAAAAGCCGTGACTAGCCCGGCCACAGCTGCAGCTGCCATATTGTTTTTCAGCGAGTCGAGTGGAAAGAACGCGCATGTTGCACGTGATAAAGGAAGCAGAGTGGAGATAGAGAATGTGAGGTAAATATGTGGTTTTCCAGACAGTGATATCACTCAGCTGCCCAGAATGGACATGTTGGGCTACTCGCTTAACTCCTTAACAAACAAACTGTCCGGTGCTCTTTCATTCAGAGAGAATGGTTTAGATTTCAGTAAGGGGTTTTGGGGAGAGTGTTTATGGCTATTGTCGTGCACTACTGTTAACGAATATTAAAATTCCGAGGGGAAAAAAGAAACAATCCTGACTCATCACTGAGTTTATCTTAAACCGATCGCACTCGTAAATCCAAGCCTACACATTAGTGTGAAAACAATGGCGCAATCCAGTCTGTTGCTCCAAACCAAAGTGGAAAATTTTTACTTTAATGGGCCGGTCAAAATACAGTACTGAAGGGAACAACTGATGGACACTTTGCTCCTGCGAGTCTCTGTCTTAGTGTCTAAGCGCTGTCAACTATGAATGGGAAAAAACTGACATAACAAGGTTGCTTATAAATGTAGGTCAAGCATAAATATTAAACACATTAAGGTTACTTTCTGTATTCAACTGTACCTCAAAAGGAATAAAAACGTCAGAAGTTAGTGCTGTATATAAAAGTCAGGTAACGTTTTGGAGCTCATTTCCAAGTACACACGTTACAATCTTGGGGTCGGCTTTTGCTGCTCATTTCTTGTAGATCGCATCGGAAGACTGTAAAAAGACTATAGCCTTTGGAGGAAGTAGGAGTTAAGACATTCACGATCACTTCAGAATGGGCTACAGTTTCAAAAACACCCTGCTGTCTTACCTTTAGTGATGCTGAGCATGTTGTCACCACTCGCAACAAAGTCGTACAGTGCTAGAAACAGATTGGGGTCATTTTCACTAGGTCCTGCCAACAGGTTCTCTTTGGAGTTCCAGCGCGCCGCCTCAGACAGACCAGAGGGCTCAAAGTCCGGTCGCTGAAGAGCTTCTGTGAAAAATAAAAAATATATATATATATATATGAATGAAGTTGGAATACAAACATGTCAACAACAAATAAACAACTTCGCAACCTGTACAGTTAAATCAGCTTTCTTAGCCATAACCATGGTCTCATTCAAACCTCTGACTAATAATGAACAATTTCCTAAATTAAAAAAGCCTTCAGAGATCTTAGCTGTCCTAAAACTTTCATCTTGAGGGCACGTCTACAACGAACACGTTGCTCCAGTCTAATAATCAGAACCTGATAAACCATCTCTGAATATAAACTTTCAAGTGTTGGCGAAATCCCTTGTTCACGTACTCGATTATTCTTACATCAACACTGATCTTATTTGTTATCATCTCCCAACTGTGTGTTGCTTAATTGGGAATCAACTGATGTTGAAATACATGTTTTGTAGGATGAGACATAAGAATGAGCTCTGGCGAGGAAATGAGGCAGCAAGAGTTGGAAAATAAACAAATGACAGAGAACTGGCTGTGATTTTCCTGTGAAGCAAGAACCAGACAAACAAGGGCTGGATATTCTCATATCAGAGAGTTGGGTAAATCCTCCCCCGGCTCATCGAATTAAAGGGTCAGTACGTGACGTTGGGGAATTTAGGGACGTTGAGGAACGTGCGATTAAATCAACTTGTGTGTGACAGAAGATGCAATGTGGGTTGAGAGCAGAAAGTGCACAAAGGTTTCACATAGTCTAGTTCAGGCTGGTCGTATGCGACCAGAGCTCAGAGGAGCAAAAGCAGCGTGAACCCCTTCTCCCTCGATAACTGTAACAGAGCCGGCGATCCAAAACACGCAGTGGAGTTAAAATACCAAATCGAGCACCAGACAAGACTGAGCTCTGATGACTAAAGTCAACCATATATACAAATGTCGCCTAGCGCATCTTAACTATCCCGCTGAAACAACAAAAACGGCAAACTTTTACAAGTTGAACAGATAAAACCAAGAAGATTTTGCTTGTTTGCACACAATAACATTGGATACTTAAACAATATTGCACTTTTCCCCCCGCTCACGATATTCCATTAAAAAAGAAACTATTTAACTCATCCAGAACTGAAGACAAAAATACAACAAAAAAAACAAAAACAAACAAAAAGAGAGCTTTTTCCACCATTTCAGGTTTAAATCAGCGTACGTGAGGGTGTAATAATATTATTAGCTGTGTAGTCAGGAACTGCTTGGTGGCAGAGGCAAGAAAAACTTCCTAATCGTCACCGTTAACATTATTCCTAAAAGTGTTTCGATTTGACACTTTTCATCCTTTCTTCACTTTCAAACGAAAACCGCAAGAAAATGCAAGTTAACATCAAAGAGCTCAAAATACCTGCGCAAATCCTACCAGATTCACGTGGCATTGAGCTCGTCTCCGGTTTTATTACGGAGGGAAATGATCTGCTCTTGTTGGCGTGTTTTTGAGCGATAACTCGTAGAGGAGTTGTTACAATTTAAACCTTATAAGAAGATATGTTTACTGTATAGAGAGTTCTAAAAAGGAGTCATTTTTTTTTTTATGTCTTTCACTTTGTGTTCAATCGCTGTTTTTATATCTCCGAATCATTCCGATAGTAAAGGTTTAAACTGTGTTTCCGTAAACGTGTGTGAATTTCTACGTTTCTGGCAGTGAATTGATTAAAGAGCAATCCAAACGAGTCTTTTGCGATATAATGATTTAATCGTCCCGACACGACACTACACACCCACAGTATCCTGTGAATACCAGATCCCATGCAATTTTTTACACCAGTTCGCTTAGGAGCTCGGTGTACACTAGTACAACTAAATTTCTCCATCAGCCAAACTAAACTTCAGCCAGCTCTCAAAATCTACACGAACATTTATCTTTACTCGGTCATGGCGGATTTTTGTATGTTCGCTCTATTTTCAGTTTTGTTTTGACATGACCACGGCAGAAGATTAAGGGGTTTGACCTTCGGGGGTATCGCTCCGTGTTCCTCCACTTCCTCTCATAATCACAGAAATTTTGAGCTGTTGGTCAACTTTGGCTCATATGTGTGAGTCTAGGACTATTTTTAGGCTTTTCGAGGTGACGCACATCACTGCAAGAACCTTATATTTCAGAGGTCAGTGTACATCTGGTCATTTGACTTCCGGAGTCTATTTTCTTTTTTTGTTTCTGTTCAAGTGAATCAATAATAAAAAAAAAAAGGTTTCTTTTTAACCGACTAGTCATATGGATCAGTACCATGCAGTGGTGGCTTAGCGGTTAAGGTTCTGGGTTACTGATCGGAAGGACGTGGGTTCAAGCCCCAGCAATGCCACTGTTCCAGGGGTGCCATATCATGGCTGTCCCTGTGCTCTGGCCCCAACTTTCTAACAAGCTTGGGTACACAAAGAAAGGGTACACTGTGCTGTAATGTATATGCGATCAATAAAGACACATTATTAAAGTCTCTTTATTACTCGGTCTCAAAAATGAGCTGCTGTAAAATGATTCAAACTTGTAACATGGGTACTGCAATTAGCAGCTTACACTGTCTAACGATATAGCTGTGATTATTAGTAAGATTAACTGATAGTTATAGAATATAGATGTATTTCATGTGGTGTTTTTTTTTTGACTGTTCAGTCCGTCCAGGATTTCGTGCAGAAATGAAATTAAGCGAACTCTGCATTATTCTGAGCTTGCAATCATGTGACATCACGACGCGCATTCAGCCAAAGCCCTCTTCGATTCATGCGAGTCAGTTTTTTTTTCAGTTTTTATTAAAAATAAAAATGTGCAAAACCATGTTGTGTAATTGCAATTTCACCAATTCAAGTAGGTTTTCTGGAAAAAAAAAAAAGCTTTGAAAAAAAAAAAACTTTCAAACTCTGAAACTTTGAA
>JAFFST010048367.1:73022-83641 GCA_022414735.1 Noturus placidus | reverse complement strand
CACACACACACACACACACACGTGAGTGCACCCCTCACATTTTTGTAAATATTTGATGATATCTTTTCATGTGACAACACTGAAGAAATGACTCTGTGCTACAATGTAAAGTAGTGAGTGTACAGCTTGTGTAATAGTGTAAATTTACTGTCCCCTCAATAACACACAGACATTAATGTCTAAACCACTGGCAACAAAAGTGAGTACACCCCTAAGTGAAAATGACCAAATTGGGCCCAAAGTGTCAATATTTTGTGTGGCCACCATTATTTTCCAGCACTGCATTAACCCTCATGGGCATGGAGTTCACCAGAGCTTCACAGGTTGCCACTGGAGTCCTCTTCCACTCCTCCATGATGACATCACGGAGCTGGAGGCTGTTAGAGACCTTGTTCTCCTCCACCTTCTGTTTGAAGATGCCCCACAGATGCTCAATAGGGTTTAGGTCTGGAGACGTGCTTGGCCAGTCAATCACCTTCACCCTCAGCTTCTTTAGCAAGGCAGTGGTCGTTTTGAACGTGTGTTTGGGGTCGTTATCATGCTGGAATACTGCATACTGATCATGCTCTGCTTCAGTATGACACAGTACATGTTGGCATTTGCAGACATTTGTGCTACAGTACACACATCAATGAGCCTTGGGAGCCGATGACCCTGGTTCACCGGTTTGTCCTTCCTTGGACCACTTTTGGTAGGTACTAACCACTGCATATTGGGAACACCCCACAACACCTGCTGCTTTGGAGATGCTCTGACCCACTCATCCAGCCATCACAATTTGACCCTTGTCAAAGTCGCTCAGATCCTCACACTCACCCATTCGAGAACTGACCGTAGTACTGAAAATACTTTTTTCCTTGCATGATGTTTCAGATGTGCAGACATCAGATACAGGTCCTATTTAC
Organism: Noturus placidus; assembly: GCA_022414735.1. Taxonomy (NCBI): domain Eukaryota; kingdom Metazoa; phylum Chordata; class Actinopteri; order Siluriformes; family Ictaluridae; genus Noturus; species Noturus placidus. The sequence goes on along the minus strand of JAFFST010048367.1, from coordinate 82,736 downwards.
ATAATCAGAAAAGACCAAACTGAAGAAATACAAACCCAAATGACAAAACTGCTTATGGAACCGCAAATAACTTGTCCCATATGAAATGGTACAACTGAATAATTGCTCATTGTTTAGATCTTAGGTTGTAAAATTACATTTTACAACCTAAACTTTAAACAATGACCGAAAAGAGGCGATGAGATGCTTTATATGTGCAGGACAATGCTGAGATGTCCTGCAGATGTTGTATTGGCAGAGACAGGCGAGGAGCAGAGAGCTGTGTAATAACTACAGTACTGAGCTCGCTCCCTCTCCCTGAGTGTATTAGAGTTAAATAAATCCAGCTGAAGCCTGGCGACTCTGCTTACAACACACTGTGCTGGGCAGACGCACTGGAAGTGCAGGAGGCAAAGCTGGGATGTTTTTCATCACTTCACTGCCTAAACTGTCATTCCAAACATGCCTTCTAGAGAACAGTCCTGGTATTTAAAAAAAAAAAAAAAAAAAAAGTATTCATTTAGTGTGAATGTGATCATCAGGATTAACAGAGGGGTTATCCTGCTGGGCTCAAGCGGGGCTTTTAAATAATTAAATAATAAACAAACACACAAACTGTGGTATAAAGAACAAAATCCAACATTATTCAGAATTAGAAGAATCTCTCATTAGATAATGCACCTTGAGAGTCATTTGATTAAAACACACACCTACAGCGAGAGGAAATAAGTATTCAGCTTTTTTTGTTTGTGCTATTTAGTAATTCCAGATTTACTTCCTGTACTAACCTACCTAGGTTTGTAACAAAAAGCTCCGCCTCTGGTCTTCATTAGCTGCTACCAATCACAACAGACTGGGATATCTGACCAATCAGAGCAGAGTATGCTGTCTGAAAGGAGGAGTTTAGAACAATCCTTTAGAACAATCATTTAACGAGTCTTTTTGACACTGAAGGGGAGTTATAATTTAAATTATCAGCACATTAAATTAATTTAAATTTATTTATTTTTTTTTTTGACCTTGGATGCATGTAAATCTATTGTATGAGACTTTTAAAACAAAATTAGGCACGTTTCAAAACCATAATAGGTGCACTTGAACACTAGAGAAATATTTAATTCATCAAGTACAAAAAATTTTTTAAACAAAAATGCCACCCCCAACCCCACCAATGTGGTTGAAGCAAATGTTAATATACAATAACCATTCTGCTGTAAATACAGAAATATCCACATGCCGATGTCAAACAGCGAGAACAAGAATGCGAGAGATAGAAAAAAAAAAGAAAAAGGAAAAACGAGTAACAGCGAGAGACACACACTTGAGAGGAATGCACAGGTCGTCACATTCCTGACTCCACTGCTGTGGCTTGCCTCGTGTTCAACTATGCCTTCAAAACAGGCAGTATTATTTGCGCTCTGCACTTCTGCACACGTCAATCTCTTTCACTGGATTTAGAAATGTCAGAAGGTCTCTGTATAACAGGGTCAGTAAGACATTAACATCTGCATCTACTAGCTTGCCAAAGTTAGTCATCACTGGAGTTAATGTGTATTATTTTCCCCAAACCACAGTTTAATGAAAACTCCAGTGAACCCTGCGTTAGGTTCAAGTTCTTAAAAAAAAAAAAAACCCATATATTTCAGTAACAAATCATAGTTTTAAAAACCTTTATTTCTTTGGACGCTCTAAGACGCTGAATATTTCACTAATTAAATGATTTGCGATAACGCGTAGGTGAAAATCTTAATGGAATGCTTCAGTGTTTTGTTTGGATCGAATCTTTTTTAACTGCCGCATCTGTAGCGCGTGTGTGATTACCACATTCAGAAACGGCGAGGAACAGAACATGTTAAACTCACTTATGAAAGGACGGTGAATACCATCAAAAATATATGGATGCAAAACAGGGATTAGTAAAGAACACGTTTATGAAGTCTTCAGTCAAAGGTATTTGTGAAACTGGCACTTAGTAAAGTATAATTTATACTTTCTGATGTGGGACTTTCTTTTTTTTAAGGATTTTTCTTTGGTTGCCTGCCAATTTGTTTGCAGCGTCACATGAAAAGCAGTATCCACCCTCTTCAACATACCTGAGCTCACAAATGCATATGTTTGGCTAGTGTCTCTGTGATTGACAGGAAAGAGAGAGTATGCCATCCTTCCCACCAATTTCCCTCCCACCAAAAGCTCCCCGCTGTGACATACTCAGGATTCGACCTTGCGATCTCCCGACAGCAGAGAAAACGCTTTTCTATCGCACCTTTACTATGTTACTCTAAAGCTGGCGTTCTCAGTGCAGAGAAACATGTTGAAGTTCTTGTACCTGGTTCCTGCACATATAATATAGATGTACGGAGATGGACAATAAGTTGCAAAACGTCAGAGTATCCTTTAAAGGAAAGATAATAACGTTAGTCACTAAGAGTCAGGTATAATCCATCCATCTATACATCTTCCATACCACTTATCCTACACAGGGTCACAGGGAGTCTGGAGCCTATCCCATGGAACTCGGGGGACAAGGCGGGGGATACCCTGGACAGGGTGTCAACCCATCGCAGGACACAATCACGCACGCACACACACACTATGAACGCCAATCAGAATACAACGCGTGTCTATGGCCTGGAGGTGGAAGCCAGAGTACCCGGAGGGAATTCCCAAAGTACTGGAAGGAAGCAGGATTTGAACCTTCTACCCCGGAGGTACGAAGCAAATATACTAACCACTAAGCCACTCTGACCCCGAGTTTGTGGTCATGCTTCTGTGGGCATGAAGGGACTTTTCTTAGGATGCCAAGTTCAAGATACGCATTTTTGTTATTCTTGATTTGGTTCGTGAGTAAGTGTCACAAAGGGCTCCTTTAGGTGGCCAAGATGGGAGCAGAGAAAAACATTTGGAGACCCAAAGTAGCAAATACACTGAAGCTCATGTTAGTGCATACCGATCGATAAAGAGTTTATTAGAATATATTGCAATGAAGACTATCTCAGATCTAGAGATTCAAAACAACTGCAAGTAAACAGTTCATTCATTTCATCATCCCACTCATTTCCAAAAGACAAAAGGAATCCATGATCGAGTCCACATCCAGTGTAAATAGCAGAAGCTGGATTACGAAAAGAGTCACAGTGGCTCAACAGCTGGTTGAAAATGACAAGGCCGAGGCGCCTGCATCTCAATCCCTCTAGCTGAAAACAAACCCATGTCTTCAAGACCCATAGGGATCATGGGGTAAGAGCTTTAGTGTCTAGACTGTGCAGATTCCATGAGTTCCAGCCAAGAAGAAAAAAAAGGGGGTGGGTGGGTGGGTACGGCAGACTGAAAAACGCCACAGTCCACTCAGCTGCAGTCCGTACATGTTCGGAACAGCTGTTGGCCTGGGGGGCGGGGGGATCTGGGTATGAAGTGAACACGAAGCGAAATGTACCGATTCAACAATGCAGCAGAACAAGAACCGAATAATATTTAATATTCTGAAACTGAATGTTAAACATTGTAATATAATAATAATAATATATGAGCAACCGTCAGTATTTGCCCAGAACAAGGGCTGTCACGATAGCAGAATTCTGACTTTCACACCAATACCAGGTGTAGTATCACGATTTTCATTAGCAATTGGATACACTGGCTAAAAATGCATAAATTCAAAGCGAACAAATAAATCCGGCATTCTTACGAGGCCCCCTGGTGGTCCTGGAGCCCTAAGTGACTTATCTTATATCACTCATACCTAGAAACAAGTTTACATGTCATCACTGGAGGAGATCAGCTGTTTGGTGAATGTTGTGGTGTCCATGTTACGCGAGTGATCACTACACTATCTTTTACCTGGAGAGACTCCCAATCAAGTAGGCTCTCTCATAATATGTTGTTCTGCACTATTTTATATGGAAGCCAGATAAAGCGAGAATTATGAGGATGGTTGGGGAGATGCAGACAGAGTGGACTGCCTGTTCCGCAAAGAGAACTGGAGGTTTAGAGGTTTTTCTACTGTGCATTGTAAGTAATAATGTCTGGTTTGTTTTTATTTTTGCAGTTTGTCAGTGTGCTTTTAGTCTGTGATGGAAATCGGGGTTAGTGTGCATTCGGCATTGGACGCAGTCCAACCGGATGTTATTTTAATACACTGTTTAAAAACACCCCTCTCATTTTCTAGCTGTTTTCCCAAAATAAATGACTAGCTGTCATGGATTAGAGCCTATTCCAAGTTAGTCAGTCAGTATGTTTACACGGACAACAATAATCTGATATTAACCCGATGAAGATGATACTCTGATTAAGAAACTAGCATGTAAACAGCGATTATTGATTACCCAAATCTGACTAAAATCATACTCGAAGTAAACACAAATGGAATTAAGACAGGTGGAGTACTCGTGTTTTAGTTGCTTTATCGACGTGTATTACAGACATGTATACACCTTAATCACATTAACGTCATGTGGGAGTTTTCACCGCATTTTGCGACAGGACACGAACACACACGGCAGTGCTCAACCATTTCATGGCAAACGAGAAACACATACATCTCAGATACTATATAGTAGGTAAGTACGCGGATTGGGATGCATCTCACGGCTTCAAGCAGTCTTCTATTTGCACATAGCATGACAAATAATTAACAGCACTTGAAGCGTTCGTAAAATAAATTTTAATAATATATAAAACTGCATACGGTATCATAACTAAGATGAACTGTATGTCGATACATGAAATTCTGGAGGGACGTCGGGCGACGTGGTGTGGGGACATAATGACGTGCCATTAATCCATCTATGTTCTATGACATGTAAAACAGGAACACAAATGAATATTCTGAAAGCGACTCATGTAAACACCTAAATCAGAATATTGTCTTATTCAGAATAAGGTCAATAATTAGAATACTGTTGTCCATGTAAACGCTAGGAACAGCGTGACGCAAATATCGTCATCAGCAGAATACGCATGCAGTCAGATTTTTATAACCGTGCATACACAGGTGCATTTAATTATTTTGCACTACCGTATTTTCCGCACTATAAGGCAGAAGGATTATAAGGCGCAGTCTCAATTACAGGGTCTATTTCTGTACTTGACCAATACATAAGACGCACCATGTTATAAGGCGCATACGGTTGTTACGCCAACCAAAGTCGCACAACATTTTACCGATTTTGGAACTCAGTCCACACATGAGGCGCACCGGATTATTAGGCGCACGGCCGATTTTTGAGAAAATTTAAGGCGTTTAGGTGCGCCTTATAGTGCGGAAAATACGGTATTTAGTATTTACTTCCACAGGGAACAGTGACCCAAGGTGGTTGATTCTCAAGGCAATTGAAGAAAAAACTGAATAAATGGAAGAGATCACACAAGTGCTTGTTTTTTATTACTTCTTCCTCTAGTAACAAGTGAAACAGCATATCTTTCTCCTCCATTGTTCTTTGTGTTGTTGTGATTCTTCTTCATTGTCAGAAGACCTGCTTTACTGCTCTGTACTGACTCTTGAAAGCCAGGAGGGGTACTGCAAGTTGTCGTATTGTGCACACATCGACGGACTTGCATATGCGTAAATGTCAAATACAGTATCGTATGAAAGACTGTACGTACGACTGTGTGCATATGCTAGCATACACGTAAAAAAATTTTAAATAATAAGTATACCAGAGGCTTTATAGACCTAGTCTTGGAGAAAACAAAAAGGACTAATCTTACCTACTGCACCTTTAAACTGAGAGAATTATGACTGCATAAAAATGAGGGGACATGCAATTTCCAAGTCAATATACATATATTAAAAACGAGAAACATAACTGTTGGTAAATAATTAATAACGAGTCTGAAATATTCAAGTTTTATGATGAGAACTATGATCAAGGGTGGACAATCACGAGCTTGAGCACATTTCACGAGGGAAGAACATTTCGATGGCAAACAAGTTTAACAACATGAAGAAAAAGAACTCCTTATGGACGTTCTAAAAAAAAAGAAAAGAAAAAAGTTCGCCTTTTGTGTGCATGTTTAAACTTAATATCCTGCTAATTGCTTATGTTACGTTAGATAACTTAAAATGTTATATCGAGAAATGTGTCGAAACTAGCGATCGTAGACCGCAGCCTAGGAATATTTGGTCACAGACGACCAGATTGTACGGAGTGAACCGGGATTCAGATATTTAGCTTCGGTTTCTGGGGAACCAAGAAAGCGACACAGATTTCATCTTCTGTGGTAAACTCTAATAGAGTAACATTAATAGACCAATCTTAAGTGTTTATTTTTTACTTGAAATGTTTAGTATAGTTGATATGAGTTAAATCAATTTTTTAAAAAAACCCAACATGTTTAGGTAAAAGTTTAATTGTGATGTATTAGTAACAGATCTTTCACAGAAACAACCAGAGACTATACACACACGCAGTAATCTTACTGTACACCTTTGACTTGCAAATGCAGCTCTATGCATACGAGTGTTTCGGCGGATGCAGCGGAGAACTCGGACAGGTCTTTGCTTGTCTCGCTGCTGTGTGTGGAGTTTGAACCTGCTCAGTGAGAGACAGCTCCAGCCAGGAGGAGTCTCCATAATACCTGTTCAAACGCTGAAACGGGCCTGCCTTTACTCGAGCGCCCGGATCTCCTAACAAAAGGGCCGAACTGATTCAACAGTGTTGAAACACAGCGTGAACAACCCCGTTGACCCTCCTGCCACTTTACAACAACTGCTCTTGCCACTTTACTGCTGCCTGCTCTTGGCTTACTGGCAGCTGGCAGGAGGTTTTGTTTGCCAACCCGCCCGCAAGTCATCATCCTCCAGTTGCGCAACAGCGGATCCGCAGATCCGACATCTTTCTGCCTGCCGTGACAGCGAGTGTGTTATGGGAAGGAACTGCTGAGGACACCCGCGCTCGGCATACGTCCTGAACAAAACAGATGTGTCAGCACTGACCCTGTTATCAACGGCACACGTCACGGTGAACTGTGGATGGACATCTCAGAGCAGGATGTAAAGCCAGTCAGGGGAAAAAAAAAAAGAGTGCGAGTTTTCGGACGATCAGTTCACACTATTTATCCTCAGTGACATGAATACCATCAGTCCCCTTGGGTCAATTGCGGAGGTTTCCTTTTTCCAGCGCTTTCTCCATCCTCGCCAAATCGCACCCGACATTTTAAAAAGTTACAGATCTACTCTTCTACATATAATAAATTCTCAGGAGGTGTTGATCTCTATAATCTCTACAGCAGCCGCTCTCACAGTACTTCCAACTACAACACAAATGACTGGTTAACATGAACGCGTTATCGTTTCTATGGTAACGGCTTGTCCGCTTGTATGGTGCACGAGCTACATAATCGAAAGCTAATTATGTTCCATTATTACGTTTTATGTACCCATAATGAAGCTTTGTTTAATATTTTCGAATGGAGTCTCGAGTGTCGGTGCTTTGTAACGGTCAGCAGTTTTTTCCATCAAGGGAAAGGTTTTAAAACAGAAGCTTTGCATTTTTTTTCATACCTTGTAGCATTTTTCCTTATGATCTTCAACTTCAAAAGAAAGAGGGGGTGTGGATGTAAAAGGGAAGCTAGTAAGGGGATAATGTTTACAGCTGCTATAATGCAAGTGATTACAGGAACTAATCTGGTTAATGATGTCCATCGATAGAATTTTCTGTACCGCTTATCCTATACAGGGTCTCGGGTAGCCTGGAGCGTTCACCAGGGAACTTGGGGCACAAGATCAGGGGACACCATGGACAGGGTGCCGACGCATCACAGGGCACGATCATGCACTCACGGTGGAGGAAACACAGAGAAAACATGCAAACTCCAAGCACATGGCGCAGAGGCGGGTTTCGAACTCCCAACCTCGGTGGTTAACGATGTGTCATTCATTAATAGATTAAAAACTGTTATCATCGACTGTAGTATAAGCGCTAAATACCACCTCAGGGTGTGCTTCACAGCTCATCTTTTATTCCTTACCTCTTGCCAAGCCGTAGTTTATATTAATTTATACCAAACCACTGAAGTCTAGAAAACTATCAAGAACGACTTCCTGATCCAATCAAAATCATATGCCAGAAAACTTCCCTTCAAACAGGTTGTAAAATGTACCCTTATCAAAACATGAATTACTTCCTCTGACAATAACCATTAATAATGCAAGATCGATGATCTAAGCCCTGACTTCCTATTCTCCTGGTGCACGATGTCCAAAAATGCAGAACTCCACAGCCAAAAGGAACCAAAAATTAAATAAAAACCAGGAACTTGAACTTGACTTCCTTACCGTGAACTGCAAACACGTTGCAGGGCTGAGGTCCATGGCGTGACGAGTCCCTCTTCCCTCCGCTCTTGATGAAGTTCAGAGCAGGCAGACTCGGCCTCCGTTGGTCGCCAACAAACTTCCCTGGCTGCTGCCCCATAAGGGCAGGATGCCAGGCCGGAGCCGGGAATCACAACCGATTACGATCCCGATCTCAGAGCGGTGGATTGAAACGGCCTTGACGGGAGCTTCTCCGTCGTGAAGGAGCACGCTCTCAGTCAGTGTGGCTCGTGATTGTCTGACCTCCAGATCCCAGAACGTGACACTTTTCCCTGTCCAACACAGCGGCAAGGCCGACCCGGATCTTCGTCGGTTTTGTTATTTGTGTCATGAATCGAGTAGTCGAGAAGTGCTGATTTTTAGACGTCACCACACACGGGTGAGAAGTACATCGTAAAATCGAATCGTTCCAAAAAAAAAAAAAAAAAAAAAAACCTAACACGCTTACAAAGACGAGCACATACAACTACATTCTGCGTTCGCGATCGACGACCTCGTCATCTCGAAAAAACCAATAATAATAATAATAATCAATAAACAAACTAACACGGCACGACTAAAGCATCCAGGAGCCTAGTAATGTACGAGGCACGTGTACGAACCTGGCGGAAATCCATTATAATTCTCAAACACGTTTAAAAAGATTCATCCTGAGAACATTTAGTTAATAATAAAAGGATATTACAGCGACGAATTTGGTTCCTGTCCGTACGAAACGTACTGAAAATTGCATAAATTTAAGGAACTCTAGTGTATTTCTGCAGTAGGGGTATATAGATAAGAGTGTACATCTTTACATTGGCATTTAAAGAAAAATTTAATATAAATACATCCACAGATTTTATTCTCTTCTTAAAAATGAAAGGAATGTGGCCAGTTCACACTTAATATTAGTGCATGTCATAGTATTATTATTACTAGAGTGAAACGTTTGTGCAAGGTATATATAAATCATTCAGAGTGTCTACCTGTTCTAGCATTAAACACGTGGTGCACGGTAATGTGCCATCATTGGACATGTCCGTACTCACCTGGGAACAGTCAGTTTCATCATGAGGGTATTTTAGCATCGCCTAGCTAACAGGTCCTCGCTTGGCTGCACTTCGCCTCAGCTTCACTCGCTAGTTCGCTAGTTCGCTAGTCAACAACAGGTTAACTTAGTTGGCAAGTTTTTCCAAACGAGTCGTGAGCACAATAAACGAGTGGCTGAACTCATACCGAGCTTATTCTCAACACGTTACACACACATATACACACACACACTCTCACACACACACACTTCACGGGTTTATTATCTGCTGCCAAATTCCTCTCTTCGACTTCCGTGTCCAGGCTTTCCGTCTCTCTCTCTCTCTCTCCCTCCCCTTCTCCTGCTCTCTCCCTCCCCTTCTCCTGCTCTCTCTCTCTCTCCCTCCCCTTCTCCT